>JAKUCV010004148.1:0-15358 GCA_028386065.3 Turnera subulata | reverse complement strand
GTCGCAATCCCATTACATTGAGAAAATACTCAACAAGTTTGAGAAACTGGAGAGTTCTCCGGTATCTACTCCATTTGATCCAAACTTGAAGTTGGCTAAAAATCAAGGAAGTCCGGTAGCACAACTGGAATATTCAAAGGTTATAGGCTGCTTGATGTATGCAATGACTTGTACAAGGCCAGACATTGCATTTGTCGTTGGAAAGCTAAGCAGATTTACTAGCAATCTGGGTAAGCAACATTGGCAGGCAGTTCATAGAGTTTTAAGGTACTTAAAACGAACTATGAACTATGGTATATGCTATACCGGATATCCTTCGGTATTAGAAGGATTTTCAGATGCTAGTTGGATTTCTAATAAAGATGATTATTCATCTGTAACTGGATGGATCTTCATGCTTGGTGGGGGTGCAATATCTTGGAGCTCTAAAAAGCAAACTCTTTGCACAGACTCCACTATGGCATCTGAATTTGTGGCCTTAACATCTGCTAACAAAGAAGTGGAATGGTTAAAAGATTTAGTTTATGAGATTCCTCTGTGGCCCAAACTAATTTCTCCATATCAATACATTGTGGCAGTCAGGCCACATTGTCTAAAGCATATAGCCAAGTTTAAAATGGAAAATCTAGACATATCGGATTGAGACATAGCTATGTACAGGAATTGATAAGAAATTCGGTGATCACCATTGATTTTGTGAGGTCACAACAAAACTTGGCAGATGCTTTTACAAAAGGACTTACCAGAGATAAGGTAAGTAAGACCTCAAATGGGATGGGTCTCAAGCCAATTTCAATAGGTCACTAATAGTGGAACCTCGACTCAACGTTTGATAAAACATCAAATCTTGAGTTCAATGAGTCAAAGTACACTATTAGGATGGCTGACAAGCACTCACTTTAATATTCCATCCCAAGGTGAGAGTGCTTGGTACCCGTTAGGACAAAAAAAGGGTGAGCTTATGCTCTTAATAGATCTCTATGGCATGTATTTGTGAAAGTGTTTATAACGGGAACACTAAGGATATAAAGACTACCTATGTGAGTGGAAGTATGGCCACCTCTAGGAGTTTTGTGGCTTGAACTCTAACAGCACTCATGAACAGATACAAGACACAAGGCCTTTAATGTGTCGGCTATAAAGATCACATTTCTGGATGAGAAATCTTGTGTGTGGATATGTGGTCCAACCAGTCAACATGGAAGATGTTAGTTCAAAGCATAGTCTACTGACAATTCCGATTGGCGATACACGATTCACTAAGTGAAAATTCAAGTCTCACCGACATTTTCATTTATGCATAAGATTTCCAGAACTATCGAATTGCAAGGTATTATAAAAATAGTGGGGGAATGTTGGAGATTTTTATAATACACAGAAATTTTACTGTGTACCTTTTGGTATGAAAAGATGTCTCCAGAAAAGATATTGGTGTAAAATTGCATTATGTACAGAGTTACAGTTTTGTGTCTTTTGGAAAAGTCACCGTTTAAATTTCAATGGAAAGATGCAATTTATGAAAGGATAAGTATCCTTTTGGATAGGCACCTAGATGCCTATATAAAGGCTTCCAAATCTTTCTCCAGGACATCAGAAAACATTCGTACAAATTATTACATTTCTGATTTCTCTCCAACAAATTCTTTCTACACATTTCCTCTTTTCTCTCCAAACCTCTCTATTACACATCCTAATTCCCTCCTACAAAACATTCTTTTATTTTTTCCTTTTTTGTCAAATAAATATTTCCAACCACATTAAAATGCCATGCATTCTTGTATGGTATACTACTACAGAGGTTACCATACAAGACAGATATTTTGTTTACTTTTGGAAGGTGATCAGGGGGTTGTTGGTGTTAATGCAAAACATCTCCAACCAGGGGCTTCATTGTATCTCTGAGGCGAATTTGCAAGACACCGTTGCATACCGACTTTGGATAAAGTGGTGGTGGCAAATATTGTCTTAAGGAAAATGGCATTAGCAGCACGCCTTGAAGCATCTGCAGTTATTATATTCACAGCCTTGTCTACTCCACATCACCACACAGTGCAAGAAGCAGTGTACTAGTGCAGGAAGAAGAATTTAGTTTCAACATAGATAACGCTCAATGTCCCCAATGTCTTGGATATTTTGAGTCCAGTGACTACTTCCTTCTTTTTCATAAAGCAAGTGACTATTGCATGCCCTGTCTCTACCATGCTTTATATATCACAATACTAATACTTGTAGTGATAGTGGGAAATTAATTAGAAACCTTTTGCTCCAACAATGGACTGTGGAATTGTTCACGCCAACTCTTGTGCCCATCCAAAGTGTAACTAATTAACCTAGCTTTTGAGTTTGAGCTTGGTGTTCAATATTATGTAAATCCAGCTGACTTGGATCGAAACAAGAACAAAAAGAAACTAATAAGAACTAAGGGCGCGGACAAAACAACACCAGCCTGATCAACATGAAGAAGCAAGCGCAATCCCGGTGGGGGACTACTCCAAACCACCCTTGCAGGCCATTGTCGTGCCCCCTGTTTTGCCAAATAGTCCACACAATAATTCCCCTCCCGCAGGACGTGAACAAAATTGCAATCCCAAGCCCGAATGCGAAGAGATAAAATATCGAAGATTAGAGCCACCAAAGGATGAGCAGTTGGAACAACATGATCCAGTAGAGACAAAGCCTCCTGACAATCCGATTCAAGCACAACATAATGATGACCATTCTTCCAAACCAAAAACAAACCTTGCCGAATAGCAGCTGGTTCTGCAACCATGTATGTGGTAACCCCAAGGGAGCATCAAAAGCCACACAGCCAAGCCCCAACATGGTTACGAATCAACCCTCTTGCCCCCGAAGTCCCCGGATTTCCAAGCGAACTACCATCAACGTTAACCTTGACCCAATCCGGGGGAGGACACCGCCATGAAACAAACACAGGCTGTGGGTGAGAACCACCCGAAACCACTTGCGAGACAGCAGCTCGATGCCTGAGCTCCAACATCAAACCACGCCAGAAATGGGGCAGAATAGAAATCCCCCACACCCTCCACAAAACCGAATAGCCCCCAAATTGCCGAAGAGTGTAGGCACTGACGGAATAAGTGATCAAAATCCTCACTGTGCAACCCACACCGAGGGCAAAGGGCCGAGGTAGAGAACCCCAAGCGGCAACAGCGCTGACAATGCAACAACCAAGCAAAAGTAATGATTTTCAGCAAAGAGCTCAACCTAGGGGATTTGAAACCTACTCCTATGTCACTCCACCTAGCAGAAAGGACTGTCAAGTATCCAGTGAAAATTTTGGAGGATGTTTCTATCAAAGTTGGGAACTTGTTTGTCCCAGTTGATTTCGTGGTTCTCGACATGGAAGTAGACAACCACGTACCAATCATCTTGGGACGCCCCTTTTTGGCAACTGTCGGTGCCATAATCGATGTCAAGGGAGGAAAGCTTACACTACAAGTCGAGTCCGAGAAAATTTTGGAGGAAAGCTCAATTCATGGTGGCCTAGAGTGATCAGCTGCAATCATTAATCATCAAGATCTATACGTACGATGTAAAATAAGAACTACGATGAGACCTGATTTTATGTGTAATTAAGGTCATACACATAAATACGTAGGCAGCCCAGACATAGAACATCAATGGGTCAGGTCCAAGTACCAAATAAAAAAAAATTCCCATTCTTTCTCGGGCTATGATGCATATACATGCTGAAGAGTTTGAGAATACCAGGGTGCGTTAGTTAGGCATACCAGTTGTGTTTATATCATAGTTAGTAGATAAGTACAAGGTATTCTATCAGAAGTTTAAATACAAAACTCATTCTAGTAAACTAATCCTTATCTCTATTACTCCCCAGCAATTGGAGGGTAGTTGAATTAACTAAACTCAAATTGGTCCGAAGTACTTGAAAAGATGTTGCCGATAGGGACTTGCTGAAGATATCCGCAAGCTGTTGAGAGGCATCAACATGAACCACTTGGATCAAACCACGGTGCCCCTATTCTCGTATAAAATGTAAGTCAACTTCTAGATGCTTTGTCCTTTGATGTTGGACTAGATTGTTAGCCAAAAAAGTGGCCGACAAATTATCACAATGAATGGAGATGGGTCGACGAGGCAGACACCGTAATTCCCTGAGAAGATGACATTGCCAAGTGACATTTGCAATAGCACTAGCAAGAGCACGATACTTAGACTCGGTACTGCTGCGTGAAACGGTTGGTTGTTTCATGGCGGTCCAAGAGATCAAATTACCTCCAAGAAAGATGCAATACCCGGTGGTCGAGCGTCTGGTGTCCAAGCAACCCGCCCAATCCGCATCACTAAAAGCTACAAGATTGGAAATGGAAGTAGGCCGAAGAAGGAACCCATAAGAACTTGTACCAATGAGATAGCAAAGTACTCGTTTTACGGCCTTCCAGTGCTCTGTTATGGGAGCATGCATAAACTGGCAAATAGAATTCGCAGCATAGGAGATATCGGGCCTGGTGAAAGTCAGATATTGAAGAGCCCCTACAATACTGCGATAAAGATGTTGATCATCAGGGGTCGAAAGAACGCCATGATTAATGGACAGTGTCTGCTTGGGCGGCAATGGAGTCGAAATTGGTTTGAGATCCTTGAAACCTAACCGTGCCAGGATTGTCTGGAGATACTTTTGCTGGTGAAGAAAAAGACCATCACGGACGCGATCAACCTGAAGACCAAAGAAGTAATGAATGTCGCCAAGATCGGTCATAGAGAACTCACTATCAAGAACCGTGAGCAACCGATGTAAATGGATCCGAGAAGATGCTGTTAAAATGATATCATCCACGTAAAGCAAGAGATAAGCTATACCCGTGGTCAAATGCAAGGTGAAAAGTGAAGCATCAGAGTGACAAACACGAAAACCTTGAGACTGCAAAAAAATTGCAAAATGTTGATACCAGGCACGAGGGGCCTGCACAAACCATAGAGTGCACGATGAAGCTTACAGACATAATTGGGTTTAGAAGGATCTCCAAACCTGGGGGCTGTTTCATGTACACCTCGTCCTACAAAACACCATTCAAAAAAGCGTTTTTAACATCCAACTGCCGGATGTTCCAACCCTGAGAAAGAGCCAATGTGAGAACTATGCGGATGGTTGCTGGCTTTACAACCGGACTATATGTCTCATCATAATCCTGGCCAGCACGTTGGGTATATTCTTGAGCCACAAGACGAGCTTTATGGCGTCCTAGACTACCATCAGCATTATACTTAACGCGGTAGACCCAACGAGACCCAACAACATTAACAGAGGAAGATGGTGGTGGAACAAGAGACCACGTATTATTTTTTAAGAGAGCCTGGTACTCTTTACTCATGACATGTTGCCAATGCTCATCTTTCGATGCTTGGGCGTAGGATCGTGGTTCAAAAATCTATTGAGTTTGGGTTGTTAAAAAAGTATATTTAGGGTTTGGCTTGGTTATTCCATCACGCAGACGTGTGCGCATGGGGTGCAAAGGTGGAGGAGGATAGGCTGCAGGCGAGGTAGATGGGGAGTTTGTGGCTGGAACGGAAAGAGTGGGTGGTGTTTGTGTCAAAAGTTCTATGGAAGAGGTGGTTGTGGTTGTACCATTATTGAAAGGTAAGGTGTTAGGTTTGTGTAGTATAGGAGAAGGAGGAGAGGAGGAAGGTTCGTTGTTTGTATCTGGAGAATTAGGTGATGATGGATTTGTAGTAGTAGGTGATAAGACAGAAGCCCTAGACACGGAGTTTGCGGACCTCCTCGGGGGCACAGATGACGAGGATGGAACTAGTACACTAGGTAATCGAAAAATGGTTGTGGTGTCAAAAGAGTTGGAAGTGGTGGAGGAAACGGAAACAGGTTCCTTGTAGGGAAAGGAATCCTCATTAAATATCACATTGCGCGAAATTACTACCTCGCGAGAGGTGGGGTGGTAACATCTGAAACCTTTATGACAAAGAGACAAGCCAATAAAGATATGAAGATCAGAATGGGGAGACAGTTTACTACGATTGGGAGTCATGTTTAAAGGATTGCATGCACATCCAAAAGTTCGAACCAGAGAGAAAGAGGGAGTCTGTCCATGTAGAACCTGAAAAGGACTCTCCCATTGGAGAGAGACATGTGGAAGTCGATTTTGAATGTAATTAGCATAGTTCAAGGCCTCGACCCAGAAAGAAGGGGGAAGATGGGACTGAGAGAGAATAGAGCGAACAAAATTTAACAAAGACCTGTGTTTCCTTTCAGCCATCCCATTTTGAGGATGACTGTAAGGACAGGAAATCCGTCTTAAAATACCATGAGTAGCCAAAAAAGTATCAAAGTCTTTGTTACAAAATTCTCCTCCCCCATCACTATGTAAAAAATGAATGGCAATATTGAATAGATTCTGACTTTCGGCATGCAAAAGTTTAAATTTAGAAAAAAACTTCACTCTTAAAACGTAAAGGATAAATCCAACAATATTTGGAAAACTCATCAAGGAAAAGAACATAGTACTTGTATCCAGAAATAGAGGAGACTGGAGAAGTCCAAACATGAAAATGAACAATATGGAAAAGACCTAAACATGGCTCTAAAGAACTATGACACGGTAGTTGTGTTTGTTTGCCAAGCTGACAATCATGACAAAAAAACATCTTTATTGATGGAAAAACATAAAGCAGGAAATTGGGAATAAAATCGGTGCATCACAGGAGCACCAGGATGACACAAACGACGATGCCAAACAGAGCTCGAGACTCGACTGTGGATGAAAGCTTGATGGGAAGAAGATGCTGCTGGGACTGATAATGAATAAAGAGAACCTGTATCATTGCACCGAATCGGTTTGGGAAAATGTGGAACCTTCACAAAAAAACCAAAAGAATCAAACTCGACGGAGCAATGATTATCACAAACAAAACATTTGACGGAAATAAGATTCTTAGTAAGCTTAGGAACAACCAAAACATGAAGAAGTACGAAGGAGGTGGAATCAACAAAGACAGACTTAGAACCGATATGAGTAACGTTAAGGATCGTACCATCGCCCACTTGGACAGAGTCTGTCCCGGAGTACTCACTAAAAGAGTTAAGATTGGAAGTCGAATTTGCCATATGGCTAGTGGAACCAGTGTCGGCAAACCAGAGAAGCGACTGTTGCTCATGGACACCGGCAAAGGTGCGCTGAGGGCAGTGTTTGGCTGTGTGATTGTAACCATCACACAGCTGACACTGAACAGCCTAATATGGACAAGGAAGAAGAAGACTTGTGCTGACTGGAATTTAGAGAAGAAGGGCAAGGCTGGAAATTTGGAGTTTTAGAAGGTGCAGGTGGGCGATTAGGAGTATAAGCTTGCTTGAAGGAAGGGGAAGAATTCCAAGGCTGCCGGTAAGAATTGTTACCGACACGACCACCACAGTTGACACGACTGCCCCAGCCACCGCGGCCTCTATTACTGGTGAAAAGAGCTTGAGAAAAATCATTCGAAGAAGAAGACTTACACTTGCGGGTCTCCTGGGCTAAAAGCAGAGAACGTAACTCATAAAAGGTAGGTAATGGAGATTTGGAGGTAAGGAGTGTGACCAAATCACTATAATCGTTAGGCAAGCCATCAAGAATCTGCTGACACGATGCCCTATGGACTCCAGATTATCTGGAATACGACGAACAGAGTAAAGGTACTCGGACATGGTTTTGGACCCTTTTTTTGAAGTGACAAAGGCAGTACGATACTCCATATATCGAGCCTGAACCTGATCATGGAAAAGTTGCTCAATGAACAACCACACCTTTCGCGCAAAAGGGAATGAGCCAGGACGCACAATGTGAGTGAGGATATCGGTGTTAATGGTGGCAGAGATCTAGGTTATAAGGGTGTTGTCAATTTGACACCATTGACTAAAAAGAGGGTTCGGTTGAGGAGGTGTAACTGTGTCTGCAGAGGGGAGGTAGGGATCGGGTGGTGTACTAGTTCCATCAATGTGATCTAACACCTGGTGAGAGGCAAACACGGTGTAAAAGAGACTTTGCCAGACCAAAAAATTACTAAAATCGAGAACTATGGGGACATAATTCCTAATGTTACTAACTAATAAAACTGAGTGCAGAGAGGATGAAAGTGGCGCAGACATGACAGGAAGAGAAGTGGAGGTTGAGGAAGCACTAGAACCTGAAAGTGCAGAAGATGAGCTTGAGGGAGAAGACGAGGGTGAGGAGGACATGGTGAGGAGATGAGCTTGCAGAAGGGATATAGGATATATTTTTATTTTTGGGTTTAGAAAATTCAAAAGACGAGCACCTGCTCCGCTACCATGAACAGTTTGAGAATACCAGGGTGCCTTAGTTAGGCATACCGGTTGTGTTTATATCATAGTTAGTAGACAAGTACAAGGTATTCTATCAGAAATTTAAATACAAAACTCATTCTAGTAAACTAACAAATCCTTACCTCTATTACATGCTTGATTGATGGCATAGTTTTTTCCTTTGTTGATTTGGCGAGAGTTTAAAAGCCTCTGGCGTGATAGTTGGTCAAGTCTTGGCACGGTTGTGTGTTTTTGTTCTCTCACATTGGCAGAAGCGTTTGGTAGCATGAAGGATCTGGGATTGGTTCATAGTTGGCTACCCTCAGGTTATTTTGTTCTTACAGACACGGGCAGTACACAATTGTATCATGAACCACTTGCTTGATTATATTCAGCTCCATCAGCCCTCTAGAAATTGAGACGTATACATGTTCCTACCGTACTGGTTAGTTTTGCACGTACATCCTTGTTGTCCAGAGGCATTTTGCAGAGGGTAGATAACGCTCAATGTCCCCATTGTCTTGGAGTTTTTGAGCCCAGTGACTACTTCCTTCTTTTTCATAAAGCAAGTGACTATTGCATGCCCTGTCTCTACCTTGCTTTATATATCACAATACTAATACTAGTAGTGATAGTGGGAAATTAATTAGAAAACTTTTGCTCCAACAATGGACTGTGGAATTGGTCACGCCAACTCTTGTGCCCATCCAAAGTGTAACGGATTAACCTATCTTTTGAGCTTGAGCTTGGTGTTCAATATTGTGTAATTCCACCTCACTTGGATAGAAATGTTATTTTTCACATATGTAAAGCTTTTGACATGAATGTACAGTTTTTAGGCACAAAGCTATTTGATCACCGCTGTTCCCTCCCTCCAACATTCACATGAGAGCAGTACCAAGAAAATAATTAAATAAAGTAAACTTAAGAGCCAAAACTTGGTTCAACGATTCCCGAGATGAACGAAATAACCGCTTCCCATAGAACCTTCACTCCAAACATATTCCCACATGCAACTAGAGGAGTCACAACGGTCTCATTTAAAATCCAGCTACCTCGATAGAGTATACCTGCAAGGTATTCGCACTTGAACCTAGTTTGTTCATTTCACTCCTTACTTGAGAATAGGCTTGACTTGTAAACTGTATTACTTCTTTACGAGACATGAGAGGCTCGCTCTCGCTCAACTTTAATTTTGTTTGTTTATAACGTCAAGCCTTTCCTTGGGAAGTAATCTACACTAATCCAGACAAACTCACAAGAGTGTACGACTCACACTGTTCTTGGTGTTCTCTTATTTGTCTAGGAACAAGGAGTCGCCACCCAAGCTTATAGGAAAAACTGAGAAAATCCCATATTTGACTGCAGAGAAAGCATTGATCTCGAACCAAGAGAAGGGTCCAGGCATTTGATTACTGCTCACCACCTGCGAACACCCTCAGGTTCTTTGTGCTAGTGATTCTGTGAAACTAATTAGAAACGTTTTGCTCCAACAATAATGGACTGTAGAATTGGATCGAAATGTTATTTTTGACCAATGTAAAGCTTTTGACATGAATGTACAGTTTTTGGGCACAAAGTTATTTGATGACCGCTGTTCCCTCCCTCCAACATTCACATCAGTGCAGTACCAAGAAAATAGTTAAATAAAGTAAAATTAAGAGCCAACACTTGCATCAAGGAAATTAATTAATTGCAACTACGATACATATGCCTCGTTACCATTTTTTGGGGTCCCTTAAGCATCTACCAGGGTTCAAGTCCTGGTGATGTTAATGAAACATACACAGTTGGTAGGGTGCCCACCTTAAGTGGTGCCGATTGAAGTCCGGGAGACATTAGTCTCGTGTCGGCGAGGATACTCTTCTAGTATCAATAAAAACTAATATTTAACTTAGTCCACACACTTTTTTGTAATTTTAATTATTGCTCTGTATATTTGATCATGCACGGTCTTTTCCTAGTAAAGTGCCAATCCAAGAGATATTTCATGCTATAAAGTAAATCTACCAATCATATTTTTTGCAACAAATAAAAACCTCTAACACTATCAGAAAATTTAGTAAAGGATTTATTGGAAAAATTCCTCACAATCTAGCTTTGTGGGTATTAAGTAAGAAAAACAAGAAGTTAGTAAACAAGGCCTCACAAACAGTTTTGTAACAAAACCCAAACTTGTAACTTGTGATCACGCGGTATACCTCAAATCCCCAAGGTTGATGCTTTTTACATTCTCGCAACTTTATTCTAGTTATTCTTGTTATCTTGTTTTCAAGAGGCTAAGCTAAATGTAGTGCAGTCTCAGGGTCTTCTGCAGCCGTCCTCCACCCCGACTTGGCAACGTGAGTTACATAGCTGAGAGGTGGAGACATGCTAATGCCTGCAGACAGAGCTTCAGGTTTTACCCCTCCGGAAGGTGGATCGTGACACTTGGTCTTTGAGCAAAGACTCGACTGGCTGTTATTTTGTCCGGTCTGGCTATTACACTTTATGGAAAAACCAAGAATCGGTCCATCTACCACCTCAGGTGTGGTTTTCTATTACACCACCTAACTTTGAGATCTTTCTTTGGTTACTTCTACTTGATGGACTTTGTAATGGAGGAAATCAAAAAATTGGCATAAACCCAGAGAAGAGTATGGTTTTATTCAAGTAAGTATGTCTCGGGTTACAATTGCCAAAGGAAGTAGAGAAAATTACAGAAACAACAAAGAAGAAGGGGGTGAGAAATAAGAACTCCTATCACAAATTCCATGCCTATTCTGTTTGGCAAGTCCTCTTCATATAGCTGTGCCTCCCTGGTTTTACGCGTCTAAACCGTTATGACCAACTTGCTTGTTCACCAAATAGTCTGCCAACCTTCTCGAAGGAACCCGTACTCTCTTGGTTCTTCTTAGTGCTGTAGAGCTTAGGCCTTGGGCTTCGGAAGCAGGCTTAACACTATCCATCCCCTCGTCTTGGGCTTCCTCACTCACTAAACCATTGCTATTTTCCTCAGTCCAATCTGCAGACATAACATTACCCCCGTCGCGGAAAAGAACCTTGCCCCCAAGGTTCAAATGTGGAAAGCTTTGACATAAATGCTCCTTTGGTTCCCAAGTAGCATCCTCTTCAGACAGACCAACCCAGCGCACTAACCACTGTTCTTCATTTCTGCTGCTCCGGAGTGTGGATTACTTGTTCTGTGAGGTTCTTGAGGGAGTGCTGGTCCGTGATGATGGTGAAGCGACGACCTAACAAGTATTGCCACCATTTAGCCACTACTTGTGTGATGCCGAACATCTCACGGTGATAAGTGGAGGCCTTTTGCATTCTGGGACACAGTTTTTGGCTGAAGAAAGCGATAGAATGCTTTGCTTGTGACAGGACTGCGCCAATGCCCACACCCGAAGCATCTGTCTCAAGCACAAATGGCTCTGAAAAATCTGGAAGGCTGAGGACTGGAGTATTACTAAGGAGTTCTTTCAAGTGAGACATGGTTTCGGTAGCATCCTCTGTAACGTCTCGGTTTGTCGACTGTCACTACAGACCAACACGGGACCTTTCCAACATGCTTTGTCCTCACTCGCACGTTTCCAGGGAAAACTTCCCAGGAGGTCACCCATCCTAGAATTTCTCCAAGTCAAGCACGTTCAACTTTAGAGTTCTTCTGGAATGAGCGCCGAAAAGGTAGGTGCACCTTGTTGATATAGTTAGTACCCATCAAACCGTTTAAGCTATTCTCGATTGTGCAGTCCCATACCTGTACAACCTCGAAATCACTTCATTTGAGCTATTCTTAATTATACAGTCCCATACCCGTATAATTATGAAATCGCCCTAACTGTGCAGCCCCATCCCTACACAGTCTCAGGATCTCTCCTATTCCGGTGTGGATTCGGTTCATTCCTGTGCCCCTCCTTCTAGAAGCCTGCCAGAAGCCGCTCCTTGTCCATGCTCATCCCGGCACCGGCGTACACTTCCCGCCCTCATAGACCCCGGGTGTCATAGGCCCATCAGCTTCCGCTAGGTTCGTCCCCGAACCCTGCACCGTACTAGGGGAGTTCTGGAGCTCCGCTACCAACTGTAACGTCTCGGTTTGTCGACTGTCACTACAGACCAACACGGGACCTTTCCAACATGCTTTGTCCTCACTCGCACGTTTTCGGGGAAAACTTCCCAGGAGGTCACCCATCCTAGAATTTCTCCAAGTCAAGCACGTTTAACTTTACAGTTCTTCTGGAATGAGCGCCGAAAAGGTAGGTGCACCTTGTTGATATAGTTAGTACCCATCAAACCGTTTAAGCTATTCTCGATTGTGCAGTCCCATACCTGTACAACCTCGAAATCACTTCATTTGAGCTATTCTTAATTATACAGTCTCATACCCGTATAATTATGAAATCGCCCCAACTGTGCAGCCCCATCCCTACACAGTCTCAGGATCTCTCCTATTCCGGTGTGGATTCGGTTCATTCCTGTGCCCCTCCTTCTAGAAGCCTGCCAGAAGCCGCTCCTTGTCCATGCTCATCCCGGCATCGGCGTACACTTCCCGCCCTCATAGACCCCGGGTGTCATAGGGGCACTAGAAACCGAACATTACCAAAAAATCATACTTATAACTCTATACCTTACGCCCCGAATTTTCGTTTTTAGTTTTTTATGAAATTTTTTCGGAATTTTTGAAATTTTATTTCCCAATTTACCCTTACGGAATTTTCGGGATTCTTGGTCAAGAAAATTGTTACTCTTTTAATTTATTTTCCTTGGAAATATTGGATTTTAAGTTGGAATTGTTTGTTGTTCGGGTTTCGTTGAAATAAAACGTGATTCGGTGGGAAAACAAAGTTTGTTGTAGTTGTTATTTAAACTACGTCGTTTTGGGAAAAAGTAAAAAAAAAAAAAAAGAAAACGTTGACCGGTTAGGCGAGTTGACCGCGCCTAAGCCAAAACGAAACGACGTCGTTTTGGCTTAGGTGGGTCAAAACCCTAACCTTTTTCCTTTTTTTCTTTTCTCTTCTCGTCCCCTTCATTCATCTTTTTCTCTTCCGCCGTTTCTCCACATTCTCTCCCACTCCCCCTCTCTATTCTCCACGTTTTTCTTCCTCTCTAACCGGATCCCTTCAAACCTCTCCCTCTCTTTTTCCTTCCTCTTCTCTTCTTTATCTTTTTGTTCTTCTTGTTTTGCTCCCATTCTTTTCCCCCGCTCTCCCGCTCTCTACCTTCCCACGAAGCCACACGCCGCCGCCTTCGTCTGCACATCGAAGAAGGGAGTCAGAGGCTGCACAGGACGAGGCCGGTGCGTGGAACCGTGGCTGCGATAGTCGCCGCGCTTGGTGTGGCGGGGATTGGCCGGTGGTTGTCCTGGGATGGTGAATCGAGTTTTTGGATGTTGACGGGGGTGGTCGAGGCGGCCGCGGTCTTGCGTGTTGCTGGTCGGCGGGGTGTTGTTTGTGGTCGGGTTCGGGGTGAAGAGGCTGAGGCTCAGGTTGGCTTCTGTGTGTGCGGGCCGGAAGGACGGCGCGACAGAACTGTCACTGCCGCCGTGAACGGGTAAGCTGTCTGGCTTTCCCTTTCTCGTTTTCCTTTTCTTCTCTCTTTGTACTTCTGGGTTTGTTGTGCTGAATTTGGGTCTGTGCGTTCTGAGCATGTGACTGTGGGTGTCGAAGGCGAATTGGCAGAGGACCCGAGGGCAAGCCTGAGAGCCACCGCTGCTGCCTTCCATCGGGTAAGCCCGACTCTCCTTCTTTTTTGTTCTTCGTTTCCTTCCCCTGCTGTTGGTGATGCTGTTGTATGAGACTAACGCATGGAATTCTGGGTTGATGGTTGAGTTGCTGGTGCGGGCTCCCTCCGGGCAGTAAGGTGCAAGGCTCGGGTTTCTGGTCAATGGCAGTTAGGGGCTTCCAGTGGCGGATTCGAGACTCAGGTTGGATTCGGGCCCTGGGGTTTTAGATCCGGTCAGGACAGATTCCGATTTCCGGTAAGAATCCGAGACCAATCTTCCTTTCTGTTCATTGAGTTCCTTTGCGTGAACTGGATTGTTGAATTAAATATTGTTTTTGGATGTTTCTGGGCGGTAGCAGAACGATTGTGGTGTGTTTTCTCGGCCTTGGTGTATTTTCCGGCGAGTTCACCGGAATCCGGCGAGGCTCGGGATTTTCCGGCGACTCGGGTTTCGTTCCGGCGAGGACTGACCGGAATCCGAGAAGGACTGTTGCTGTTTTCGACGAGACGGTGCGGAGATCGGCATTAGACGGTAATTCCCGGCAATGTTGTTGTAATTTAATTCTTGTACATATCATGTACCGTAAAAGCCTCTTATCGATGTATCAAAATAAACGGTAATAGTGAAAGACCGAGTGTGATAGGTTAGAGGCGCGTGGCCGGAATATATTTCCGACGCGTCATGAATCGTTAGGCCGAAAAGGTTGGGCTCGGGAGTTCGACTTGTCACGGTTATGTTAACGGGCCGAGTCTAGGCCCGAGAAATGTTAAGCGGAGTGAATATGGGCTTTAGGCTCAAGGACAATTATAAATACGGGCTATAGGCCCAATAAAGTGTAATTAATTTAAATGGGTTTTAGGCCCAATGGTTTTGGGGAATGTGCTTTAGGCCCAATAAATGGATATTATTTTGAGATGGGCTTTAGGCCCAAAGGGTTCTTATGAAGTGGGCCTTGGGCCCAGGTATAAATTGGATTTGAATTTTTGGTTTAGACCTGGATTTCTTAGTAACGGGCCTAGTGTACGGTTAAAACCTAAGACGATATCATTGGCATGTATTTGATTTGATTTCCGTGAATAAATATCTTATATGATATATATGTTCATAGGAGGTTATGGACACGAGGTTGTTGAGGCGGAACGAGGCTTCGGCTTTCGAGACGATCTTAATATGGCCAAGGTGAGGACTTATAAACCTTTGTATGCATTACTGCCTACAATGCTCGGTTAACTGTCTTGATATATTACGTGGTATTAAATTGTTGGTCTTGAATGCTGTATGCATGTTTGTCTGATGTGCTGATGTTGCTATCTGCGAGTGTACTATGTTGGTGATATCTCTGATGCTGTGTGCATGATTTGTGA
>JAKUCV010004147.1:72894-108491 GCA_028386065.3 Turnera subulata | reverse complement strand
TCCTTCTTAGTTCCTGCACATTTACACAAATGTGAGAACCACATCCGGTATCTAATACCCATGATGCAGAAGTAGAAATATTAGCTTCTATAACGAATATACCTGAAGTAGAAGTCTCACTTCCCTTCTTATTCCTCTTTACCTCTTCTAGGTAAACTGGGCAGTTGCGTCTCCAATGGCCCGGTTTGTTGCAATGGAAGCAATTCCATCCTTAGCAACTCCACCCTTGGGTTTAAGCTTGTGATCACAAGAAGAAGCACTTGCACCAAACTTTTTGGCACTCTTCTTCTTCTTGTCGAACTTTGCTTTACCTTTTCCTTTGCCTTTGCCAATCATCAATATGTTGGACTTACTTGCCTTCATTTGTAGCTCAGCTGTTCCCAACATATTGAGCAACTCGGACAAGGATTTGTCAAGATGGTTCATGTTGAAGTTCATGACAAATTGGCCGTAGCTGTCCGGCAACGATTGCAGGATTAGATCTACAGCCAACTCCTTTGGCAAAGGAAACCCAAGACCCTCAAGGCTCTCAATGAATCCGATCATTTTCAGCACATGAGGTCTCACGGGTGATGATTCGGCCATCCTGCATTGGAACAAGGCTTTAGAGGTCTCATACCTCTCATGCCTAGCTTGCTCTTCAAAGAGCATCTTAAGGTGTTCGATCATATCGAACGCCCCCATGTTCTTGTGTTGCTTCTGAAGCCCCGAGTCCATGGTTACCAGCATCAAACATGCTATATTCAATGCATCATCGAGATGCTTCTTTTAAACATGTGAAGCTAGTAAACCGTATAACAAAAATTTTACGTACCTGTAAGATTAGGGTCTTTCACCTAATAGTTGTGTGGAATCAGTAAGAGCAAGAAGAAGCCCTGCTCCTCTACGGTATCCACACGAACCGTGATAGCTTGAAGTCGTCCCACGAAACAAGCTTCGAGCTCCCCGGACTGAAGTGCTAGCAACAAAACCGGGGCTGTGTGTAAGGTGTGTTTTTTGCTCTTTCTTTCTTTCACAAAGAAGAAGAGGTGGAGGTGTTTGTGTGTGGACTGAAAAACCAGCACAAGGAAGGAGAGGGGAGCAGCAAAAACGTCCAGCCAAGCCACACTAAGGTAGTGAATGATCTGATCATTCAAACCAAGTGGAGACACAAGGTAGTGCAAGCAATGGCCTACCACCTTTGGCCCATCACCCACTAAACCATATCTTAGACAAGATAATGCAACCCCCATCATTCTTTCCAGCACAACACACACAACATTCCACTCAAGTCAGATCAATAATTATTGATCCAAAACCGGCCCTGGTTCAACCATGGTCCAACCACGGTTCAACCACGGTCCAACCACACCCGGTCCAACCATGGTCCAACCACGGTTCGACCATCTGCTCGAATCATCGGTTCTATGTGTGTGACCCTGTAGGCACTTGTAACGTCCGGCAATGATTGTAAAATCTCATTTTACAATCATAAACAAAGAGCGGCGTCTAGCAACACATCATTGCTACCCGAACGACAAGATCAGAACTGATTCACTATGCCTCGGAATATGTCATCGTCCTATCGTCCCATTATCAAGATTAGACCGAGACATGGAAACGTCAATCTCGTATATGTCTAATCTCGGTTTCTTGATCCTCGAGTTAACTGTATAAAACGGATACCCGTGATATCATCATATCACCCTATCCGAGCATGGCCATGCATTTAACAGTTCAACTCTATCAAGAAACCTACTCGATAATATACCCGTTATATAGGTCGGACGAATCCCCTCTTGATCAATCAAAACCCACTACATACTCGTCATATACCCGATGATTACCCTTATGTCCACCCAGTTACGGATGACTAGGAATAATATCAAAGTACATGATTCATATGTTGGATACCTTGACGATCTCAGGTCGGAGGACAATCACATCTATAAGAAACGCTATCGACATACATATAACGTTCCATGTAGCGTTCTTATATGGGTCGGTCCAGTCAACAAGATCCCCATCTTGTACCCGTATGTAGAATTCGTAACTCATACAATCCTCAACATACGCTAGTCTTATTTTATTATTACAACCCAACCATAATAATAAACGACTAGGGACTTTTAAGAATATACATATCAAATACATATACACTAGGGTTATATATATGTGCAAGCGATTATCTCATAATCATATATATAGGCATAACCTCAAATATGTATACATGAATACAATCATCCATAGATTGGCTTTTGGGCATATTACTAACACCAATGAGCAAAAAGTTCTTCAAAACTCTTCGGTGCACACCAAGACACACCCCACCAATCGATTAGCCTACACCATAGACTCCAAACAAAGCGACAATGAACTAGTAAGTGGCCCCTTGTTTATCTTCAGCACAAAAAGGACACAGAGCTGACTCTACTTCAACAATATTAGCTCGCAACAAGGTGGATCTTACGGCTATACCTTGGTTTAAAGCCATCCAAGTAAAATACTCAATTTTAAAGGGGCGCATCCTAACCATACCCATGGAATGGTATTAAAGGCAGGTTGATTTTGAGTCAGAAGTTCATACCCTGATTTTGTTGAATAAGCTCCATTCGGATTAAAAGGCCATCTCCATACATCTTTTTGCTCACTACGAAGCCGAACAACTGCCAGTTCTCTTTTGAGGTGAAAAAATTCCTCCATCTCCCAAGAATAAGGCCTTCGTCTCCAATTAATAACCAATTCCCAACTCCCATTAACATTCTTTAATACAGATTCTACAAAAGCATTCTGGTCATTAGAAATAGCAAAAACTCTAGGAAAGTATTCTGTCAATATCTTCCCCTCAAACCAACGATCAAACCAGAATCTGCACCTAGCCCCGTTACCAAGGGCGAAATTCACCACCTTACTTAGTGTCATATTATTAACCAGGGGTTCCTCTCTAGAGCGAATAATGTTCCTCCAAACTCCTGAGGAATATCCAGCATTAAAAGCAGGCCAAGAGTTATTAGATTGACAAAGGTATGAATTGCTCACAATCCTTGACCACAAAGGAATACAGGGAGAGAGATCAAGATTTGCATAACCCAAAGCCACTTAAAAAGCAAACTTTGGTTTTTTATTAAAATGTTCTCAATACCCAAACCTCCTTTTTCTTTGGGCCTAGCTATTCTCTTCCAAGCAACCAGACACATTTTCTTCTTCTCACCACAACCACTCCATAAAAAATTCCTCTGCAGCCTTACAATTTTCCTTGCCACCCTACAGGGAGCTTAAACATTGAAAGGTAATAAATTGGGAGGTTACTTAGAACAGCTAGGATCATGGTTACCCTTCCTCCCAAAGACAACAACTTTCCTTTCCATGTAGCAAGACGCCCTTTGATTCTAATTAACACCGGATCCCATGATTTAAGTCTCTGCATATTCATTCCTAAAGGCAAGCCGAGATACGTTAAAGGTAACTTTTCATCTTTACAAAGAAGCATACCGGCTAAATCCTTTGACCTCTGATCAGAAATATTAAGACCCACCATACTGCTTTTATGAAAGTTTATACTCAGACCAGATAAAGCTTCGAAACATCTCAAAACCCTCTTCAGGTTGAGTAAAGAAGGTAAGTCATCAGGGGAAAAGAAAATAGTATCATCAGCAAACTTGAGAATAGAAGCAGCCACCGAATTAATACTTACCTCTTTAACAAGTCCCTTTTGAATTTCCTGATTGACGAGAATTGTTAAACCCTCAGCCACGATGTTAAACAAAAAGGGAGAGAGAGGATCTCCCTGTTTTAAACCCCTACCCATCTCGAATTCTCTTGAAGGACAGCCGTTGATCAAAATAGCCATCTTGGCATGCGTAATACATCCCTTGATCCACCTCCTCCACCTCTCCCCAAAACCCATAGCTTCCAACATCTCCAATAAAAATTCCCAAGAGACTGAGTTATAGGCCTTTTGAAAATCAATCTTCCATACAACTGCCTTCTCCTTCTTTTTCTTCAATTGGTGAACAACCTCTGAAGTAGAAAGGACACAATCCAAAATCTGCCTTCCTTCGATAAATCCAAACTGATTTTCACTGATCACACACTGCATAACAGTTTTGATTCTTCCCGTAAGGAGTTTGGCCACTATTTTATTAATACCGTGAATTAAGCTTATAGGCCTGAAGTCTTCAAAGCTCATTGCATCAGCCTTTTTAGGGATAAGGGCTAGAAAACCACTGTTAACCCCCTTCGGCAGATGCCCTGTCGTGTAGAAATCATTAATAAGACTTAATAAATCATCACTTATAAGGTCCCAGGCCTTCCTGTAGAAGTTGAAATTAAATCCGTCCGGTCCCGGAGCTTTATCTCCATCACTTTCCCAAATGACCCTTTTTATTTCATCCTTCCCAAAAGGTCTTTCAAGAGAATCAGCCTGATCCGGAGAAATTTTTTTGGCTGGAATGTTGCCCCATTGAAACCGGGCCTTATTCAATGGGCTTAACAAATTTGCAAAAAAGTCTGTGGCCTCCTCCTTTATGTCATCAGGCCTAGACAAAACCTTCCCACCACTTATGATTTGACTAATACGGTTTCTTCTTCCACGGTTACAGGCAGATATATGAAAGAATTTGGTATTTTTGTCACCCAAATTCGTCCACGTAATCCTGGATTTCTGCCTCCATAAAGATTCCTTTTGACGCTGTCTTCTTGATAAGTCAGCTTTCCAAGAGAAAAAAAGCTTCCTCTCATCATCGTCAAGGCACCGAACGTCAGTTAACCGATCCAGCGAATCAATTTTTTCCTTCAGATCTTTAATACCCTCCTCCACATTTCCGAAGACTCTCTTGTTCCACTCTCTAAGTGATTGCTTGATAAAACCGAGCTTTCTAATAAGAGAATTTTCTGGGAAACTGTTTACATGCATCCTCCCACATGCTCTTGAGAGCTTCCTCAAAACCATTATGCATCATCCAACAATTCAGAACCCTAAAAGGTCTATAACCCCAATTCAACTGCTCTTGAGCAAGAATTATTGGACAGTGATCAGATTCTCCTTTGCTTTCTTCCCACAACCTTATTGAAGGAAACATGGAAAACCACATTGGGTCAAAAAAAGCCTATCTATTTACTAGCAGATCTTGTATTGCCCCACGTGAAAGCTCTGCCTTGTAATTCTACTTCACATAGTTCTGCCTTCGAAATAAAATCTGCCATCACCTTTGAACTCCTCAAACACAACCATCCACTAAGCCTCTCCTCAGCCGAGAGCACTTCGTCGAAATCCCCAACCACTAACCATGGATAGGAGACCTCTTGCATCATAGTCAATAATTCCTCCCATAAACTAGCTCTCTCTTCGGCATTATTAGGGCCATAAGCACCACAGATAGCCACTTTAAATTTTCCAGCATACTCCCCTTCCAGGGCGATCCAATTTCTACCCTTAGAACTCTTGTTACACACAAAAAGTCTACATCCCACAGTAAAGTGATACCCCCTAGTTTCCAGTAGCACTAACTTCTACAAAGTGGAACTGGTTTCCTCCCCAAACTCTAGAATATTCAACACGACCCCAACCACAACACTTTGTTTTGCACAAAAGTGCAAATTTTGCATTAACTTTCCCAATCAATTCCTTGATACTCCTCTTTTTAGAAACTGACCCCAAACCTCTAACGTTCCATGAGAGAAGAGAAAACATAAAGATGAAGGAAGACGCATAAGAGAACTAACCAGAGTAAATAGAAGGCCATTAAGCCGCTTTAGAATCCACCTAGTCTGTCCCTTCCTTCTCAACAAGATTCTCCATCACTCTCTCCAATTCCCCAACACCCCCTGCAGCCACCAGGCCGAGTTCATACCCAACCTCCAAAGTTTTTCCAACCTCCAAGGACTTGAAAGAAGCAATTAAGGAAGAACAAGCCTCAACTCTTCTATTTCCGGCCTCGATATCACAGTCCTGAGTTGAGCTATCACCAGTTTGCAAGGACATCACCTCCCCACTTGGGACAATTTTTTTAATCTTCTTTACTTTCCTCAGCCTCAAGCTTCTGCTCTTTTTCGGTTTCGCCAGCAGCATCCTAAAGTGCTTAGTCAATAGTTTTAAAGATAATTCCTCCCTGATATCTTTAAATGGTAGTGTGTCGTCAAACTCACTGTATCCCTCAGCCTCACAAAAAACATGGAACAGAAGAGTTATAATGTGGGCTACTACTTTTACAAGCCCCACAAGCCACTTTTTCTTTCATGATAACATTTGGATTGACTGGTGGGCTACTACTGGTACATGCCCCACTCACAACATCTTTTTCCATGCCAGAGATTGAAATAGAAATCGGGCCCAAAACTGATCCAGATGTCTTTGATTTTTTTGGGCCCTCCTCATCAGGGACAAGCAGCCCACCCTTGGTGGATTCTAACGGTAATTGAGGCTCCCCTGACAAGGTGTTGCGATTAACAACATTAACAGCCTCCACCTTTCTCGGACAAGGAGCCTTAACACGACTCTGCTGTCGAGTAGTAGCCATTGTAGCCCCAACCTTCTCGTTGTCAACATGCCTCGCGTTCCCCGTAGTCATCAGAACATTAGAGTGATTCTTTTTTGTCTCCTTGCCCACCACGTTTTTTCCTTTTTCGAGATACCTAATGGTATCCAGAATTCCGAATGGGTCCTGAGAGGCTTGAGCATTGGCTCCCTGAGTATTCCGATCAGAACTCGAAGCGACTGAGTGGGACCCCTCCGGCGAGATGACAGGATCGGACTCGACCTCTTCACTCGGAAATACCTTGGCGAAAGAGTTTCCCAGATCAGCCCCCCTTCCAAAACAGATGAGGCAAGCTGCACTTCTACAACAGAAATATCAAAGATCTTGTTGCATATTAGTGCCTTAAAGGAGCGGGCAATGGGGTCTCTGCAAGGAGTCATGATTTGGACCCTAGCCACATCTAAGTGTTTAGAAGAACTCAACGTGTTTAAAAATCTAACAAATTTCCCAAACCGAATGGCGACCATGGAGAAGAATTCATCACACCATGCATGAGGAGGAACCCCGTGGATATTCAACCAACACTCCCTCTGAGTAGCATAATCCCCTACATCCCATTCTTTAATGAACAGAAAACACTCCTTCTTCCAAGCTTCCTTGTGTTTCAGGCAAGAGAGCAACGCCTCCCTCGATTAAAAAAACACCAGCACATAATTTCCCCCGAGCAGTTTGACTTCCACTGACGAGTTAGTGATGAACCCAAAACTTTTGATGATATCGTGAAGCCTTACACCATTTATTACTTCACCAAAAGCACAGTTTTTAAGCATGTTCAAACAAGTTGCAGTAGGGTCGAAAGTAAAAGACACATCTTGATTCTCAATAACCTTAGTTGAATGCATGAGAGAAGAAGATGCACCACTCTTATCTCCGGAGCGCACTGCTTGTAAAAAAGAGGTTCCAACCTTTACCTTGGCTCTATTCAAAATCCTCCTAGGTTTCTGACCTCTCTTCCCATAGCCACCAAAAAAAGGACCTCTCCTTCTAGTCAAAGCCTCCTTAGCCTTGATCATTGCTTCAAAGTCTTCGATGCATTAGTCTTCTCAACCATTTCTTTCGCATGCCCCTGATGTTCAAACCTCACAAAGCAGTATCTAATACCATTGCGCAAAAACCTCCCAGGTATGTAGATGTCCAGAACAACGCCCACCTTAGATATTTCTTTAAAGACATCTGAGGCTAGCCAGCATGTTGGAATATTTTCTGCAAACACTGATACAACCTTCCTACTGTCCAGGGCCCTTTGAATGTAGTCTCTGTTCCATCTAGAGAAAAAAGATGGCCTTAAATTCCTCTTCGCCACTCCATCAGTCACTCCTACTGCATCCTGCTGCCGCTTGCCCTGGGATCCTTGTCCAACTTCCCACAACCTGACTTGAGAACCCATAATCAAAACTAAGCTTTTTGTTTATTGAAAGCGCATGGGGCTCGTCAATGACTACGTATTTGTCATATCCATGTAGCGTTAATAAATATCCGATTCTTATTGACCAAAATAAAATATCCATATAGACGTAAAGGTCCACAATTACCGAACCACAAATGTTTGTTCACACTAATTAGTTTTCTTTCTTTGACGCTAACACTAATTAGTTATTATTTATATACATAAAAAATATTATAAGGAGAGTGGAATATATATTTATATGGTTCAGCAATATATTCAGCTATGACCACCTATTTATTTTCAAGAAAAAAATCCGGGTACCCGATTCTCCTAGGCAGGTACAGGCGTATTCCTGAAGGTTAAAACTTAAAATCGTGCACCCACCACCAAATTAAATTAGACTTCGAGCTGCGGATCAAGAGCGTTTTGGGCGGAGGGTTTTTTTTAAGTGGACTTTTGGTATTCATACAAAGATTTTGAACTACTTGTGGATTCTTTAAAAATACTAAGGGAGACAAACCACAAGTCAT
Organism: Turnera subulata; assembly: GCA_028386065.3. NCBI lineage: Eukaryota > Viridiplantae > Streptophyta > Magnoliopsida > Malpighiales > Passifloraceae > Turnera > Turnera subulata. Next base: position 100,059 of record JAKUCV010004147.1, on the reverse strand, counting down.
AATTTTATATGTATCTATATGAGCCTATTTCGATACACTATTATTCACTTCATATTTAGTTGAAATTGAAATTCATCGGCAAAACATACATTTAAACTCTTAGTTCGTCCACATTAAAGAAAAATTTTATAAGGGCAAGTTACGACAAAATTAAGGTGAATTTAAGTATTATTTTCCTTTACTTTTTTATAAAAAATATATTAGAATGATATAGATTTTTTTTCATATATATTTTTTTATGTCACCACCCAATCTATGTCTAATACGGACATGTGACTAGTTATCCTTTATAGTATGATTTTGAACCCTTGGGACTTTGACAATAGATTTATGGCTTAATACCCTTTTTGGCCCCTTTGGCAACCACTTTGATTTTAACTAGTTAGTTTTTAATTTTGCATCCTAGTTTGGTAATGATTACGTATTTTCACCCACCAACTCATCTCATACAGATAAAGTTGTTAACATGTAGGTTACTTGACACATGTTAATTCTTCATTTGATAATTTTCTTTCATACAAAATTACTCCAAACTAAACCTCCCGAACACAAGAAAAAAAAAACCTGATATAAAAGCTTAAAACAAAAACCAAAAAGGAAAAAATAAACAACCAAAAGAGTAACTTTTTATATTAAAAACCAAAACTCACCACGACTATTCTTTTTAAAATCAAAACAAAAAAGCAAAAATAATTATTGCCAAATGAGAAGTCTAATCATCATTGCCAAACTAAGATGCATGATTAAAAAATAAAAAAAAATTAGGTGGTTAAAATGAGAGTGGTTACCTAATTGGGTGGATATTAAGCCAAATTTTTGTGGTTCGGCAATTGTGGACCTTTATATGGATATTTTCTTTTGGTCAATAAGGATCGGATGTCTATATGGATACGTTTCATTTTGGTCAATAAGAATCGGATATTCATTAACCTCTATATGGATATGACATCTCATACATAGGTGGATACATCGTTCTTGGATTATTAGTTTCCGGCAAGTTATAACCTCAATCATTCTTTTACAGTTCAATGTATGCTTTTAACCACGAACATGACATATTTATGATTAATTTTCCGCAAATTACCTGAATCATTCTTTACGATTCAATGTATGCTTTTAACCCCGAACATGACGTATTTACCTCCTGTATTAACTGCTTTCCATTTGTAAAGTTGTCTATTTATACGCACCCTGTGATTCCACAAGAACACAGTACTGCGAGATAGTAGTTATATTCTGTGCATTGGTGTACAAATTAGTAACCATGAAAGTTCTGTTCTTCTGTATTTTGCTTGTTATCCTGAGCGTAAACTTTAGCTTGATCAATGGAATTAGAAAACATGGAATACCTAGAGAAGAAGAGTTGGAGTTAGAGAGACAACTCCAAATCTTGAATAAATTGCCTGTTAAAAGTTTTCAGGTCATACATATATACTCCTAGATAAGTTGGAACTTTTTTCAGATCTGTCAAAAAGAAAAAAAAAACAATTTTAACTTGCAGCTTATGATAATTTTATGTTCCAATTTGTTTTGGCAGAATGAGGACGGCACCATCTTTGATTGCATTGAGATGAACAAGCAGCCTGCTTTTGACCACCCTTTGCTGAAGAATCACACAATCCAGGTTTGGATATCACATTTTTTTATTCTTTTTTTTTTTGTAAACATACAATTTGGGACAACATACATATTCATTGTCATTTTAATGTTTGAAAACAGTTGCAACCCAGTTCTATTCCCAAAGGATTATTATTTGGCGCAAAATCATCAGGGGTCCCTGGTGCGAGTAAGCGTAAAGGAGTAGACTGTCCAGTGGGGACAGTTCCTATAAGGAGAACCACTAAGGAAGATCTCCTTAAGGCAAAAGCCCTATCAACAACTTTTACCATGGCTCAAGCACCTCCTTCAATCGGTCACTATGTGAGTAAATTAATTAAACATACATAATAGAGGGTTTAATGATCATATTAAAGAGCAAGTAATTTTATGTGTTTTTCTTGTTGTTGTCGTCGAGAAGACAGTATTCCAGCTTTGTTCATCATTCTTACTAGAATTATGTTAGATTCACGCCACCTTAATTTCCACTGACAGAATCTATATATGTTCAAATTAAATTAATCGTCTTTTTTTTTTTTTTTTGGTATAGTTGGCGACGTCAGGAACAGCTTTGGAAACACCTCTATCGTTGTATGGAGCCACAGCATTTATAAATATACAAAATGTGACTGTTTCTCAGAACCAATATAGTGGAGCCGGAATTTGGCTTGGAAGCACTGTCAATGGCCTGGTCGATGGGATACACTATGGATGGCAAGTATGTGGTCTTTTCTCTTTTCTCACAGAAAATTAAACAGATGAAGATGATGATACCCAAACAACCAGTATTTTATTATATGCATTTGGCTTCCTATATTGTTGTTTCAGGTGAATCCCACAGCATACGGAGACCACAGAATACGAACAGTTTCCTACTGGACAGTAAGCCTCACACATCTATATTAATTATACTTCCAATCTATGGTTTGTTAATTATATTAGAACAATAACATACTTATATATGAAATAGGCCGGCAGTGGTAAGCAAGGATGCTACAATATTCTTTGCTCTGGCTTTGTACAAACCAGTAGTAAACATCCTCTCGGTGACGAAATCCTGCGAGCATCAACATACGGAGGCGAACAATTCTCAATGGTGGTTCTTATTGTTAAGGTTGTAATATATTAATGTCGCAGTTCTAGCCATGATATTTTTGTTTTTACATACTGTACATAAACATAAGTTTCACTACACTAATTAAACAATTAATGAAAATGTTTGTGATGAATTCGCATGCACAGGATCCAAAAACTGGGAATTGGTTATTACTAGAGGCCATGGATGATGCGGGCCAAGTCCAGATTGGGTACTGGCCAAGTGCATTGTTTAGTGGGTTAGCAGCATCAGCAGGAGGAGTACAATTTGGTGGGGAGGCCTACAGCCCTCCGGGAGTGCCCCCACCGGCTATAGGGAGCGGCCATTTCGAGCTGGCGAATTTCCGAGACACAAGCTATATCTCCCATATCCAGTTTGTGGATTCTACACTAAAGCCTTACGATCCTGCAAATGTAGCAATTGGTGATGTTAATGTCAAATGTTTCCGATCAAAATATCTAGGAGACACGCAGAGCTCCCCAGGATACGCTTCCTTGTTTGGAGGACCTGGTGGTTGCCTGTAGCCTACTACTAAATAATTACTGTAATTGACTATTGGTGGGATATACTGGCAAGGGAAAAATAATCTTATGTATCAAACACAAACTATATTATCATTTATCAAAAGAATACTTTGTTTTTTTCTAAAGTATAACCAGTTCAATTCAAATCAAACAAAAGAACTTAATTTGAAGCAAACGCTTGTGGGGCATTATTCCCTCCCCTTTGTATATATCAACTGATGGTTAAGATTTATACACTATAATTGATTGTATAAAAAAAATTCATATTGTAACTAAATTATCCTGGTATTAGTAATATGCTAGATTTAGTATTAGAATTAGTAAGGATGTAGATAAAAAGTATGAAAAAGTGATAACAGAGTATGTATTAAACAAAGCGTCAATTATTTCGGCTCAAAACAACAATTTCTAAAATTATTCAATACGACTTGGATAAGAGTATATGCCTTATTCTCCTATTCCCCGCTCTAACTTGTTCATTCAAGTTTTTTTCATCTAATGTAGCCTCTTTTTCTTTTCTTTTTTTTTCCAATACTTATCTTTTATGTGATAGCGAAAACCCTATTTAGTTTGTCTACTTCTGCGTGGTTACACAACATAGCCAAATTAAGCGATGCCAAATAAATTATTGAACCATTTCCTAAAAAAAAAAATTAAATTATTGAACCATAAATATCAGAGCTTTCCAAGGTAACATATCATTATTCAGAAAAAAAAGGGTAAGGTATCATAAATTTGGTAAAGATGAAGGCTAAATATAGTAAATCGTTTTTGGTATAACTATAAATCATAATCCAAATATAGAATTCTAGAATATACTAAAATTTGTTTTGTATAAATGATATTCCAAATATAGATATTTTGAGGTTGGTACACCTAACCAAAAACCATGCAACTAATATTTGTCAAAATAAAAATCTATAATAAAAGTTCTTTAAAAGTTCGTCTTTACCTTTTAAAATTTATTACTCTATATAGTTTTAGAATTAATGATATAGGTATTTTTCCTCTATATAGAGTGTAAAGCATAATTACGGGAATTACAGACAAAAATTGTTCATGAATTCCGTCTATATATATACTTTTTATAGCCACGACATGACATAGGTAACTTGTATTGCTTTCCATCTGTAACCTTGTTGATTTATACACACACTCTGGTTAGTCCACAAAAGACAAACACAACATTGCGAGATATAGCCTGCATCGGTGTTCAAAGTGACCATGAAAGTTCTATTCTTATGTATTTTGGTTGTCATCATGAGCATAAACTATGGCTTGATCAATGGAAGAATAAAGGGGATACCCAGAGAAGAAGAGTTGGAGTTAGAGAGACAACTTCAAATCTTGAATAAAGTACCCGTTAGAAGTTTTCAGGTCATATACATGATTAACTTGGCACTTATGTTAATTGTTTTAGTTCGATTAGTCCAAGAAAAAAAATTTAACTCAGCTTATGATAATTTTGCCCTCCAATTTTATTTTTTTTTTGGCAGAACGAGGACGGTAGCATTATTGATTGCATTGAGATAAGCAAGCAACCTGCTTTTGATCACCCTTTGCTTAAGAATCACACAATCCAGGTGAGGATCTGACTTTTGTTTTTTTTTCCTTTTAAACATATATACAATTTGGTGCGACATATATATTCATTCTCATTTCAATGTTGAAAAACAGTTGCAACCCAGTTTTATTCCCAAAGGATTATTTGGGGAAAAAGTGGGAGCCGGTGCTTCTAGTAAGCGTAGAGGTGTAGACTGTCCAACGGGGACAGTTCCTATAAGGAGAACCACAAAGGATGATCTCCTTAGGGCAAAAGCCCTACCAACAACTTTTACCATGGCTCAAGCACCTCCTTCGGGAAATCATTATGTGAGTAAATTAGTTAAATCCAACATATATAATAGGGTTTATGATCAAGACAAAGTAATTTATATCATTTTTTGTTGGTGTGAGAAATAATAGCCAATTAATTGGTTCTTTATTTTTATTGGTATTATATGTTAGATTCATAATCTATCAGCAGAAATTGTATTCCACAATCCACTTAATTTCTATTAGTTCTCAATGAATCCATCAATGGCATATGTCGATCAACTAGGCCATATAGACTTATAAAGACACAATTAAATATTATCTTTAATTAATGCAGTTCGCGACGTCTGGAACAGCGGCAGACCCATCTCAAAGATTTTATGGTGCCTATGGATTTGTAAGTGTATATAATGTATCTGTCACTCAAAATCAATTTAGTGGAGCAGGAATATGGCTTCAAAGCCTTACCAATGGCCAGGTCGATGGAATACACTACGGATGGCAAGTATGTGGTCTTCTTTTTTTCCGTTCATTTTGACTAAGTAGTACTACTTTTAACATATATATTCTCTTCATATGAGCAAATTAATGACACGCATGCCTGTGTATATTTATTTGCCCTTCCTGTTGCTTGTTTTAGGTGAATCCCATAGTATACGGAGATCACAGAATACGAACAGTTTCCTACTGGAGAGTAAGACTCACATATATCGATTATATTTCAAATCCATGTTTTGTTAATTATATTAGAAAAAAGTAGAGAGTAAATGCAAGACTTATATATTTAAAATATAGGCCAACAATGGACAGCAAGGATGCTACAATATTCTTTGCTCTGGATTTGTACAAACAAGCAGTCAACATTATCTTGGTCAAGAAATCTTGCAAGCATCACAATATGCCGGCGAACAATTCTCAATGGTGATTTTTGTTTATAGGGTACGGTAATCTTCATATACATATATAGATACATATCATACATAGATGCATATATAGCTTAGTCATTGCTTTTATCATATATAAGTTCAGGGTACGTACGTACAATAACCTTGTGAAGTTGAGAGGCACGTACAACACTAATTAACCGATTAATGTTTGTGATGAATTTGGCTGCAGGATCCAATAACTGGGAATTGGTTGGTGATAGATTCTGTGAATGATGAGCCAAAAGCTCAAGTTGGGTACTGGCCAGGTGCATTATTCACCGCTGGTTTAGCAGCATCTGCAGGGGCAGTACAATTTGGAGGAGATGTATATAGCCCTCCAAATGAGCCCCCGCCGGCTATGGGAAGCGGTCATTTTGAAGTCCCTGATTTCATACACACAAGCTACATTTCCAGTATCGAGTTAGTGGATTCTGCAAATAACACCTATGCACCTGATGAAATAAAATTTGCTGATGTTGGAGAGAAATGTTACCAAGCAAAATATTTAGGAAACACAGCGCAATCTACCAGATTCGCTTCCATGTTTGCAGGACCTGGTGGTCCGTCCTGCATGTAGCCTACTAAATAATTACTGAATTAATTTTAGCATCAAAAAAAATTGCTGAATTAATTATTGGTAGGATCGATACTGGCAAGTGATGAAAAATAATTAAGGATGACAAACTTGATTTTATCATTTACTCCCTCTGATCCACAATAGATGACGCTTAAGACTTTTAATTTTGTTTCAGAATATATGACGTTTAGCAAGCATTAAATTTTTTTTTCCATATTTACCCATATTTAATTAACCAACTACTTCCTAATTACTTCCTTATTTACCCATGCTTTTATTTCTTGGGAGAATAAAAGGGATAGATTAGTAATTTAAATATCAAAATTTAATGAAAATAGATCTATTTAATGCTTTCCTTAATGGGAGTGCAAATACCTTAAACGTCATCTATTGTGGATCAGAGGGAGTATTAGTTAAGAATATTGTTACTGAAAGTCCCTTCTTGACTCATTACGTTGTGGCAAAATATTGTTCTAGGATACTGATTTTTATCACTTCTAGGTTGACAATTCTTCCTTCGTCTCGTCTTTCGTATTCTTAAATTTTCCAACAAGTAATTAATGAGTTGGAGAGCAAGATCTTAATTTCAGTTATATTAGAAATAATTAAACCATATAAGTATATATATTGAATGTGCAGATTTATTTCTTAAATAATATACAATAAATAAGAAAATAATATAAATTTTAGGAAATGAATGAGAAACTTATAAGGTAAATTGGAGAAATAAATAAACCCTATAAGGGAAAAGGCAAACAATCAAAGGTAATTTGTTAACATAAATAGGGTCTACAACAAATCAAACTTGTAGAGTCCCCACCATAAAATTTCTCAGCAAGCATTTCAAATTAGTTAAGAACTCAACAGGATACTTTGAACTAAAGGAAAAAAATCTTTTTAAGGAAATATAGACATACGGATATTGAGGGTAAAGAGTAATTAGTGCTATATACTAATATTACTCAAGTTTTTTATTGATGCTATAAGGTACTCATCATATACGGATAATTTGGTTAAAAATTAGGCTAGATATGATATACTAAGATTGCTTACCAAATTTTCTTACAAAATGGCACAAAATAGAAAATCCGTTTTAGAAATATATGATGCGTTGACTATCATAATTTTGGTAAGAAAATCTAATGTATCCCTATTATTGTTTTGTGTAAAAGAAAACTCAAAAAGAATATATAATGTATGCAGTTCTTCATGAATGTATGGGTCATTTGGTGATTTTGGTTTATACATCTGGTAGAACGATACATCATTCTAGCTAGAAATTCCAGCGATGATTAATTTTCGTCATGTTATCTCCAGTTATACTTGCCAATTGATCAATATATATATGCTTTTAACCACGAACATGACATGTTTATCTTGTATTGCTCTCCTTTTGTAACGTTGTCTATTTGTACACACTCTTGATTCCACAGGAGCACTCAATATCGCCAGACACTGGTCATAGTCTGCATCTATATACAAAGTCACCATGAGCGTTATTTTCTTCTGTATTTTGCTTGTTATCCTGGGTATAAACTTTGGCTTGATCGAAGGAAGAATAAATGGGATACCTAGAGAAGAAGAGTTGGAGTTAGAGAGACAACTCCAAATCTTGAATAAAGTACCTGTTAGAAGTTTTCAGGTCGTATATATGATTAACTTGAAACTTTTTTTTGTTGGATTTTGTTTCATAAATTTCCTGTTAGATGTATGTGTTAATAATTAATTAACTCAGCTTGGAAATTTTTCGCAGAATGAGGATGGTAGCATCTTCGATTGCATTGAGATGAACAAGCAGCCTGCTTTTGACCACCCTTTGCTTAAGAACCACACAATACAGGTTCGATATGCAATTTTATTCTCTTTTTTTTCCTTGATAATCATACAAATTGGTGCAACCTATATTAATTTTCATTTCAATGTTAAAAGCAGTTGCAACCCAGTTCGATTCCCAAAGGATTATTTACAACAGAAGTAAGGGCCCGTGGGGCAAGTAAGCGTACAGGAGTAGACTGCCCAATGGGGACAGTTCCTATAAGAAGAACCACAAAGGAAGATCTACTTAAGGCAAAAGCCCTATCGACATCTTTTACCATGGCTCAAGCATCTCCTTCAGGCAGTCATCATGTGAGTGAATTACTGTCTAATTAACATAACAGGACTGATATATATATGATCATATATTGAAGATGAAGTTATATTATAATCATATTTTTGTTGATGCAAGAAGACAATAGCTAGACTAGCATTTTAGTATATTATGTTGGATTGGTGTTCTAAATCTTCTTGATGAATGTACATGTGTATAGGTAATATATCGGTCTGAGTAGGATTTAGATATATTACATATCTTATAATGAAGATCTTAAATGAATGCAGCTGGCGACGTCTGGAACTGCTGCAAGCCCACCTCAAGGCTTTTATGGAGTCACAGCAATAATAAGTGTATACAATGTAACTGTTTCCGAAAACCAATCTAGTGGAGCAGGAATTTGGCTTCAAAGCCTTGTCAATGGCCAGCTTGATGGAATACACTATGGATGGCAAGTATGTGGTCTTTCTCCATGCATATATATTATCTATACATATATGAAACAAATGATGCCCATGCCTGTATGCATACATTTGGTTTCCTCTTGCTTGTTACTTTTAGGTGAACCCCACGGCTTATGGAGACCACAGAGTACGAACAGTTGCCTACTGGACAGTAAGCATCAAGATAATTTTATTTCAGATACGTGGTTCATGATCACTTATATTAGGAAAATTATGTTAATAAACACAAAACCCTTTTGCTGCTGTATATTAAATAGGCCAGTAGTGGAAAGACAGGATGCTACAATCTTCTTTGCTCTGGTTTTGTCCAAACAAGTAATAAATATCCCCTTGGTGCCGAATTGCAAGCGTCACAACCTGGTGGGGATAATGCACACACAATGGTGGTTATTATTTATAAGGTAGTAATCTTCATATTTCTTAATTTTACCTTGTAAGTTAGAAGATGCAACAAACTTGTGAATTGTTGACTCTTGATTACACCAATAAACCAATCAATGCTTGTGATTGTCAGGATTCCCAAACTGGGAATTGGGTGGTAGTAGAGTCTGTGGACGGTGGTCATGTTCAGATTGGGTATTGGCCAAGTACATTATTCACTGGTTTAGCAACATCAGCAAGGGCTATACAATTTGGCGGCGAGGTAGTCAGCCCTCCAGGTGTTCCCCCACCGGCTATGGGGAGTGGACGTTTTGAGCCACCCAATCTCCAACGCACAAGCTCTATTTCCAATATCCAGTTTACAGATTCTACAAATAGGCCATATGATCCTGCAGATGTTGCAATTACTGATGTTGGAGACAAATGTTACCAATCAAAATATTTAGGAGACACACAGACTGGTGCAGGGTACGCTTCTTTGTTTGGAGGACCTGGTGGTCCGTCCTGTATGTAGAGCTAAACAATTAAGCAAGGAGGAATATTGGCAATGGAAAAATAATCAAACACAACAAACTTTACATTATCAGTTTAGTGCAAGATTGTTTGATTCCAATGGCCATTTATATATGTGACTTAATACATTGTTTGTTTGTGATAAAGAAAAATAAGGCAATCAATAAATCTAGTGATTTAATACGAACTTGTTAAAGATGATTGAGGACTAAGAATGCCTCTGGAGGAGGAGAATTGAATAAGCATCTTAAGCATAGTTTTTCTTTTGGTATACGGTTAATTAGTAGTGGGCCAGTTAAAGAACCCGCAAAACTTATAGGGCTTGGGCTAGGCCTAGAGCTAAACAGCACCCTGACCCAAATCAATTCGGATTTTCGGTTATACATTTTCCTTCCATTTTGCGCGCTCTCTCTCTCCCTCTCTTTCCACTCCCTCCCTACCGGAATTTCCCGGCTAAAGGAAACATAATAGGAAATGAGCAACCTATCATCAGCAGTCTGTCCGTTAATTCAGTTGAGAGCCAGTCCCCGAATTCGCGCCAAAACCACCGCAAAATCCTTGACGATTAAAAGTCAACAAAAGCAGCAGCAGCCCAATCTCTCCGTTCTTCGCTTCACTTTTGGTAAACAAGTTTCTAGCTTTCATGTTCTTCTCGCCTTTTTGCTAATTGTTAGAATCAGATTAATAGCGTTGCTATTGGTGGGTGATTTTGCCTTTTAGGGATTCCTGGATTCGATGAGTCTTACTTGCCCAGATGGATCGGCTATGGGTTCGGTTCCCTTCTATTATTGAACCATTTTGTTGGCTCCAGTTTAGAACCCACAGCGGCACAATTGGCAAGCGCACCTTTTCCTCTCTGCTTTACTATTGAGTTTCTTCGAAATTGTGAATTGGGTTTATGCCAAGTTTTCTAATTTACTTGTTTTTGGTTTGGTACCCTGGTTTTGATACAGAGAACAGAGGCCTTGGGTCTTTCTTTGGCTGCATTTTCCATCGCCCTTCCTTATTTTGGAAGGTTTCTTAAGGTATACATTACTATTTGTTAGCACCTCTCTTAAGTATGGCTCTAAATTCCATGGTATGCAAAATTTCTCAGGGTGCTGGTGCAGTGGATCAGATAACTCTTCCTCAAGAGGCTCGGCAAATCTTTGTCATGTCGCAGAACATCTCTGCTAGCCTGAAGGAGGACTTGGCTTGGGCTACATATGTTTTACTGCGCAATACAAATACCATAGCTGTGGTATGTGTTCATCCATAACCATTGTTGAATGGATTTAAGGCTGTCAAGGGAAATGTTGGGTAGCTGCTAATTAAGTTCATTTTTTTCCTCACATCAATGGATCAGAAAGAGATATAATGTTTTGTTTCATTTTACCATCTATCAACAGCATTTTGTTATCTCAATTTCCCAGATGATATCAATTCAAGATGATTTATGTGTTCGCGGATACTGGAATACTCCTGATGATCTTTCAAAAGAACAACTACTCAATTGGTTTCAGAAACAAGTTGAAAAATTAGGTTTAACTGACTTGAAGGATACCCTTTATTTTCCGCAGGCTTCAGGTAAAATACGTAATTATCGTTAACTCTGCACTACACCATTTCTGCAGAATGGCTAATTTGCTCCCACCCACCCCTTTATTTCTTGCAAAGAGTAACAAAGACCTCTGCAACATATCGTTAGTTGTTAGTCATAAATGATTGACGTTAGAAATACTGCTCATTTGCATGCTAGAAGTCAATTCAAATGCTACTGCAATGGATGACATTTGTGTTGATGATCTGTGATGTCTTATTCTCTTAGCCAAATATTTTCAAGTGATGATACTTTGGTCAAATGTCAGAATCTGGGCTTTGGGAGATGCTTCCCAAGGGAACCTGTTCATTACTTGTAGAGCCTGTGCTCCAGGCTAAGGAGGAGAAGCAGACAATTGAAGGTTTTGTCCTGTTGGCTTCGAGCATGAGCTATGCATACAGTGATAAAGATAGAGCCTGGATAACAGCTGTTGCAAACAAATTCTGAGGTAAAACATTCAGAAATGTAAAAGATATGTCATTAAATTATGACTTGTTATCAGTTTCTCATAGCTAGTGGATAGCCTGTATGTAAACCTGTGTGAACTTGGGTGTTCTGATTCAACTCGAAAATACGGTTTATAATTTTCCTGCATACTCCACTGTCAGCCAGTTCTGAGAAGCTTATAAGATTTCTTGGGTATTGGATATCCCTTTGTTGTAAAATGGTGTCATTAGGAAAAGTGGGATGGCTTTCCTTTAAAGATGAGAAAATTTTTAATTTGCAGTTGGATGGTATTGCTGCCTGCACAAAGCTACACAAGCTGCGGGTAGTGATTTTCACCTTCACTTTTGATAATCCTCATAAGTGTCCCATAAGTCAATTTTGCAATTCATTGAAACTCTCTGTCGTTAGAGGGTTCCCATGAAGTATGGTTTCGCGCATTGGAATTTACAATGCAAATTGTTTGAAGGCACCAGCTAGTAGTCAATTGCAGGCTAAACATCAATATAAATTGTGAAGGCACCTCCGCCTTGGCTATTTTCTTTCTCTTATGATTGAGTTACACTAGTGATGAACAGAAACAAGATTCAATGTGCCCTGTGGTGAGTAATCAATCTACTAACAAAATTTTCTCTACCCTGTGGTGTTTGTTTAATATCATTTTCTCAATTATTTGTTCACAGCATAGAAATAGATCTTCATTGAATCTTCAGTGCAAACTGTACTGAGGTCTCAGTCCCATGCAAGGGAGACCCGACGAAAGTGGACGCTTCACAGAAACTTCTCCAAGCCATACACTAGATTCTGCAACAATGACAGTATATTCTTTTACATACAACAATGAATGAAGCAGGAAGCTTATCAAGAAAGAGGTGAAGTATCACGCAAATTTGATACCTTCAGCCGGATCACCTTTCTGATTGCTAAGATTAGGCCAGGCATGAGGCACTGTGGATCAGTGATGTCATGTTTGATGGAGTAAACCTGCAGCAATGAAAAGCAATTGCTGCTTGTCATGTTACGGAGGTTCAGATTGAAACCTTTTTGTAGAAACATGAATGCCTTTTACGCCAAAAACAGTTGGCTTCGGTTTAGTTTTTGTACAGACAAGTGAAACTAGATCACGTACCTCTCCTGGTCCAGAGAAGTAAACTGTGGTGCTGGAAGGAATCCCAGGCAGGACCAAGCTATGCACTCTAACCCCGTCTTCTCCCAGAACTTGGCCCCTTGCCTTCCAGGAAGAAGATACAACAGTCATGTCTTCATACTTGAACTTTTGGTGATATTATTACTAATTAATTAATATAACTTGGTATTTCTTATTGTACTTCAGCACAATTTACTGTATGCTTACCACAATATCTGTTGATAGATCTTCTCGGTTGTAAACCTGTCCCAGGTTAGATAGGTTCTTTGCGATTTGTGTTGCATCAAGTGATGGAAAATCCTGCAAGCCAGAGAATTTTCTTACTTACATTGCCTAATGCATCGCTATTGGTTTTCTTTGTGGGTATAACTGTTGAATGGTATGTTGTGCCTCGAATCAAGTTCATGTAACATCAAAAGGAAAAAAAAACCAATGAGACACTTACCATTGCTTCTGCCCTTGATTCCACAATTTCTACATTGTTGAAGTGGAAGGATGCTGAAATGGCAGCTTGCTGGAGGAGTATACATCCTATGGACAGAGTTGGGGCGACCAAACAACCCTGAGATTAGTGCATCACAACTGGTATGAGATTATGTGACGATTAATTGGAGAGAAAGCATTGGCCTTCAAAAAGAAACACTGAAAAGTACAACATCTCACCCTGTGCTCACCGTGCTAGCCTTTTCACATAATGAAGATAATGCAGCGATTGTGTCTAATTGGATTCGAGGCACATAGACCACACTTTTCATGCCAAATGCTGTTGCCTAACGAAAATGTCAAAAATAAAAAAGATTGACAATGTGTTCCACTATTCGCGTTATCAAAATATATGGAGAATGACATAGAAAGACAGTGAACCTGCTTCACATTCTCATACACTTTAGAAGGATCGGTGAAATCAATGACGACTCCTGTTTCTTTTGCCTGCCAGTATACGAATAGCAACTCGTTGGATCAACTTCAGAACTATAATTCGACAGAAAAAAGAAGCTTCAGAACTATACTAATAAAGACAGAGATATCGACAAATTACCTGAGATATGGAACCTAATACCATAGTGAGGTCATTTAATATGGGTATTTCCAGTGGCTCTTCCATGTCGCAAAGCTAATTGTACATGGATCGAAAATAGGAAGTAGTTAGCAGGCATGCAACAAAAAACCTGTGCTTTAACCAGGAGAAATTAAATAAATAAGACTAAAATACTAGATAGGTAAGTGACCTTTCCAATATCTTCCCCTACAAATTCAGTATCCACAGCACCTGCCACCTCCATTCCTCTAGCTTTAGTTACTGCAACAACTGCTGCCCTTCCAATGTCCTTTGCTGCTCCATTGATGACCACCTTTTCCCCTCCCCAGTGAATTAAACTCTTATTTCTCCCTCCAAACAATAATGTAAAAAATAGTGAAGAAGAAGACATTGAACCAGTACCTTGATATTGCTCTGAGAAGGTTGCATTGAGCAGGAGATAGAGGGCCTTGCTTTGATATTCTTAGAAACCTTGTAAATAGTGAACTGAAACTGGTAGCTCAAGGCTGCCATGGTTTATTCGAAGCTCTAGCTTAGTACTCTATCTCCAGCTGAATTTTGGCCCAAACACTTAAATGTCGATAAGTTTGTTTCTGTTACCGGACTTGTAATTTTTACACGAGATAAGGTTGTCTGTTTTTCTGATAGGCCTTGTTTGGAGGGGATTATGTGACAGCGACAAAAGCATGTCCGCATGTGACATCGGGAAATATGGACAACAAGACCTTCAGTGGCAAACCATTTAATTTTCCTTCGATCGAACTAATAGTATTAAGAATTTTCTTCCAGATACTGCCACCACATGCAAACAACATTACCATAAATTATTAACCGTGATTTACTCTGGTCTTATTCGGGGATTTAACAGAACAATAATGATCAAGTAAATAAATGATTGTTTAAGATTATACTTAACTTTCTTTGCTGCTAGTTCTGAGACATTCGTAACTTTATATTCTCTAACATGATTAATTAGTGTTCTCGATTTATAAAATTTGGACTGTCGGCTTTCAATGTTTATTCATCACCGAAAGCTTTGATTCAAGGAGTGATCAGAATCCGCAAAGGATCTTGCCAAGTGGTTTCAAGAACTGATATTCCATTATTGAGTCTGAAATCATAATTAGACAGCTCCAAAATAATAAGAGCAAGAGAGATTCTGATAATTGACTATCACAAATTCACAATTTATTTAACAATGCAATGTCGAGCTGCTGGGTTGTTACTTGTGCATGTTGACTTCCTGCAAGAATAAAATCTGGTCATGGTTACCGGTAGATCTCAAAAACTCTCCTCACCAAAAGTTTAACAACATTCAAACTCTATTATTGGTCACCACAAAATCCATGTAAGTAGAATAGAAGGGGGTTTGTTTGTTTCTTTTGCTTCTTTTTCTCTTCTTTCCTTTTCTTTTCCTGAAGGGAATATCATATGGAAAGCTGCAAGTTAAGTCCTATCATTCCCCCACCCAAAGGGAAATTATATTCAGACATAAATGCTCATCAGCCCTCTCTCTGATACAGTCATCCAGAAAATGTAGTGAATAGGATGGACATTGGATTCATTGATTGGGTGATGATGAGATGGAGGTCCACGTCGTTGTCTTTAATTAACTGTATACCCTTTTTTCGAACAACAGCAAACAAAGTGCAACAGAGACTGCACAGAAGGGTATGATAATTGATAAGCCCACTTAAGCCAAGACCAACTGGGTTAGCCCAGAACAGGATGATAACAAACAACCGATCCCACCTCCCCCCATAGTAGTGTCATCTCCGACATGACATGATACATAAATGATTCTTGTTTTTTATGTTCTTCTTCTGGCCCCCATGCCAGCTCAAATCTTCTCATTATCATCTCAAATAAGATTGGCGTTTCCTGTAAAATCATTGCCGTGTATGCCCGGCCTCCGATTATACCCACCCGGGGGATTGTTAGCAGAAGCTGATTCTCAGAGCAATACGTTAGCATCAGATAAGGTTCACCAGATGAGATAGAGTTTCACTACTTGTCCACCACGCTAGTATAGTTCATCTAGAAGTCAGTTCATGTATCATTACGTATACTTGTAGACTGTAAACACTTTGTGTATAAATACATGTCAAGGGCTCACGGTTGTGTAAGCCTGATATTCCAATCATCCTATATACTTCTGTTATATTTTGTCATGGTAGCGGAGCCATAACGCTTAAACCGCAAAACCTATTTCTCCTTTGTTTCTTTTTTTTTTTTTTCACCATGACGATCGAACCCTCGCTTTTCTCTTCTTCCAGTGGATCCACCACCAGTTCTAGCACTGGCACCATCCTTGCACCTACTGCTTCTTCAACTTTCAATGTTCAGCCGCTGCAGAACTCCCATAACTTTGTGTCTATTAAATTGACACACACAAATTATGTTTTTTGGAGGGCTCAGTTAGAGCCCTATCTTGCTGGCCAAGGGGTTCTCGGCTATGTCACCGGCCGGTTTCCCTGCCCACCTTATATGGTTGCTGCAGCAGACGGTGGACCTCCCCAAGAGAATCCTGCCTTTCATCAATGGGTGCAACAAGATCAGGCTATATTGAGTGTAATAAACTCGTCTCTCACAGTTGAGGTTTTCCCCAACGTTGTTGGCAAGCGCACCTCCAAGGAGGCCTGGGATGCTCTCGAATCCTCCCTTGCTTCGCCAAATCAGACGCGGCGTATGGCTCTCCACACAGCCCTTCAACAGATCACACAGGGTCCCGACGAACCTGTCCTCCAATATCTGAATAAAGCCAAAAGGCTCTCTGATGAGCTTGCAGCCTGTGGACAGGCACTCTCCAACATGGATTTTCATATTAGTGTTGTGCGGGGTCTTCAGCCTGAATTGAAAACTTTTGCTACTGCTGTCACAGCAAGGCCGGAAGCCTTTACTTTCTCTGAACTACAGGGGGTGCTGATGAACTATGAGTTTCTTCACCATGATCCTATGAAAGCTCTTGCACTTGATCCTACTCCTCATTCATCCACTGAACCAGTTAAGGATTTCGCCCTCACGGTTGCACCTTCTGCCCATGTTGTCCAGCGAAACCAACACCAGCAGCAGCAGCCCTTCAGAGGAGGACGTGGAGGACGAAGGGGCAGAGGAAGGAATTATCGGGGAGGATCTCGCCCACAATATGATACTCGATCTCCAAGACATAATGAGAACTCTCGTCCATGGTGTCAGTTGTGTAACAAAACTGGTCACACAGCCCACAATTGCTATCAACGGATTCCTCCTACTTCCCCCACGGTAAATACAATATCTCAGCCGTACTCTGCTAATCACTGGTTCCCTGATACAGGTGCAAGTCACCATGTGACACCGGATCATCATAGTCTCCACAACTATTCTGAGTATTCTGGCACTGATTCTGTGCAAGTTGGAAATGGCCATGAACTACATGTTTCTGGTACTGGTAATACCTTTCTCTCCACATCACCTCGTCCTTTATTAATACAAAATGCTCTTCATGTTCCATCAATTACCAAATCCTTGCTCTCCGTACAACAATTTTCTAGAGATAACAAAGTCTTTTTTGAGTTCCATCCTGATGTTTTCTTTGTTAAGGACCAGGCCAACAAGAATATCCTACTTACAGGCAGGAGTAGAGGAGGCTTATATGTCTTCTCACCCACTGCAAACATCAAACCTCAGGCACTATCTTCCGTTCGGGTTGGAGAGGACGTATGGCACCGAAGATTAGGACACCCTCATTCTCAAGTTCAGCATCACATAATAAAGACGTTTCGTCTACCTGTTACATCATGTAGTTCAGTTTCATCTTGTCTTGCATGTCCACTGGGCAAATCCACACGTTTGCATTTACCTTCTAGTTCGCATCGTGCATCATCTCCCTTGGAATTAATTCACAGTGATGTTTGGGGACCTTCCCCGTATTTAAGTGTTGATGGCAGCAAATATTATGTTACTTTTTTGGATGATTACAGTAAATTCATATGGTATTTTTCTATTAAACGTAAGTCTGATGTCTTTGATGTCTTCCAAATGTTTAAGAAACAAGTTGAAAATCAATTCGATTCACGCATTAAGATGGTCCAAACAGATTGGGGAGGAGAGTACAGAAAGTTACATAAATTTTTTGCTCAATGTGGCATCAAACATCGAGTGGTGTGTCCACACACTCATGAACAAAATGGTTCGATTGAAAGACGTCATAGACACATTGTTGAGACAGGTCTCACCCTCATGGCACAAGCTCACATTCCCTTTCAATACTGGCACTATGCGTTTGACACTGCTGTGTTTTTAATTAATAGGCTTCCTACAAAAATTCTACAACACAAGAGTCCTTATACATTTCTATACAACCGTGACCCTGATTACAATTTCATGCGTGTGTTTGGAAGTCTATGTTATCCACATCTTCGTGATTACAACAAACATAAATTTGCATTTCGATCTACACCATGCATCTTCTTAGGTTACAGTACGTTACATCATGGCTATAGGTGTCTTGATTACAAAACCAAAAGATTATATATTGCTAGGCACGTTAGGTTTTATGAACATGTTTTTCCATTCTCAACATTAACTTCACCTACACCAGTTAAGCACGTAGAATCCCCCACATGGGTTTCGGTGCCTCTCTCCGTCTTCTTCCCGGAAGGTAAGATAAATCCTACAACTCCTCCTGCTGATCCTTTACCTTGCTCAGTATCATCTTCATCTACTTTGTCTTCCCCCTTGTCTAGAATGCCATCTCAGCACTTATCCCCAACCTCTTCTATCTCCTCACCATCCTCACCCAATAAGCAGTCTACTCCCACCACAACTCCACTTCCCCAATCCTCTTCTACTTTGGTTTCTAGACGCCAACTCATCCCTCCTGTTACAGGCCTAAATTTATTAGACAATGACTCTTCACCTAGCTCACCTTCTCAATCCCATCAAATCCCATCTCCACCACAAAGAATGACTTTGCGATCCCGACCAAAGCCTGTAACTCGTTACTCACCCTCCAATTATGTAACCCAGTTACAGAAACAACTACAACATGAGCCAACCTGCTACACAGAGGCGTCAAAATACAAAGAGTGGCGTGAGGCTATGCAAGATGAAATCAATGCCTTGATTAGAAATAACACATGGCGTCTTGTACCTTACCATCCTTCCATGAATATTGTTGGGAACAAGTGGGTTTATAGGATCAAAACCAAGGCGAATGGTGACATTGAACGTTACAAGGCTCGTCTTATGGCAAAAGGATATCATCAACGCGAAGGTCTGGATTACAAGGAGGTTTTTAGTCCGGTGGTTAAACCTACAACCATTCGGATTGTTCTCAGTTTTGCGTTAACAAAACGCTGGACAGTTCATCAGCTAGATGTGCGCAATGCTTTTCTCCATGGTGCACTTGATGAGGCAGTGTTCATGGAACAGCCCCAAGGCTTTGTAGCACCCGACAAACCCCGCCATGTGTGTCGATTGCAGAGGTCTCTATATGGTCTAAAGCAGGCCCCTCGGGCTTGGTATAAACGATTGAGTAATTATCTTCAAGGCCAAGGTTTTGTTTTGTCTCGGGCTGATCCTTCTCTTTTGATCTATAATACTGGAGGTGTTATTGCTTATGCATTAGTCTATGTTGATGATATCTTACTTACAGGAAGTCACAGATTATTTATTGATGGTCTGCTTGAAAGGTTGGGGGCAGAATTTTCCATAAGGAATCTTGGTCCAGTAAACTATTTTCTTGGTGTCCAGGTTGAGTATAATCCAGCTGGAATGTTGCTCACGCAAACGAAATATATTCAACAATTGTTGCAACGTTCTGGTATGGCAGATTGCAAATCACTACAAACACCAGCATCCACATCCGTTAAATTGCAAACGCAAGGGAGCAAGGCATTTTCTGATCCAACACTTTTTCGTCAGATTGTAGGCTCTTTACAATATTTGGGAATTACAAGGCCTGATATCATGTTTTCTGTTGGGAAAGTGGCCAGTATATGCAAGCTCCAACTGATGATCACTACACTGCTGTGAAACGCATATTGCGTTATTTGAAACACACAATGCACTATGGCTTGCAGCTATTTCATCAATCGACCCCATCTCTTGCTGTCTACACAGATGCCGATTGGGGTGGTAATATTGATGACAGAAGGTCTACTGCCGGATATCTTGTTTTTCTTGGGAAAAATCTCATCTCCTGGGCATCACGCAAACAACGAACTGTGGCCCGTTCCTCAACTGAAGCAGAGTACAAGGCCTTAGCAGATGGCACAGCAGAGCTTTTATGGATTCAATCACTTCTTGGAGAACTTGGGATTACACATAACAAACCTGTCCTCTGGTGTGATAACATTGGTGCCACCTACTTAAGCCACAATCCGGTACAACACACAAGGACCAAGCACGTCGCTTTGGACTACCATTTTGTGCGAGAGTTAATTGCCCAGCAACGACTTGAAGTCAAGTTTCTTCACAGTGATGCCCAACTCGCAGATATTTTGACCAAACCGCTAGCATCCACCAGGTTTCAGAACTTGCGTGCCAAACTAAACCTCGGTTTCACACCCGGTTTTGTTTGCGGGAGAGTGTTAGCAGAAGCTGATTCTCAGAGCAACACGTTAGCATCAGATAAGGTTCACCAGATGAGATAGAGTTTCACTACTTGTCCACCACGCTAGTATAGTTCATCTAGAAGTCAGTTCATGTATCATTACGTATACTTGTAGACTGTAAACACTTTGTGTATAAATACATGTCAAGGGCTCACGGTTGTGTAAGCCTGATATTCCAATCATCCTATATACTTCTGTTATATTTTGTCATGGGATCATGTCCAATCGTTTACATGACCAAATAAAATTGTCACTCTTACTTCTTTGAAATTCTAGTACAAAAATCTGCAATTTCAGCCGTGCCCTGCCCCAATATAGATGCTTCAACAACTTATAAAACAAGGGGATGCCCCGGGAAAATCAAACATACATCAGATTTGAGTCGGAAAAAAAGCATCCAAATCTGACTAAAACTCCTGCACTTATCCAATGATTGCCGTGGATGGATTAGATTCTTGACTTATCACACAATAATGTGCAGGATTATTGGAGCAATTGCTAGTCTTAGATGGATCATATGTCTCGCTTGTTGACAATACATCGCATGTGGTTGGCTACGAACAAATTATATGATGCATCATTTTCACAAGCGTCTGGCACTTGAGGAAACAATTAGTTGGCAACAGGATGGTTGATGGATGGAATTCTAGCAAACCTTATTAAATAAGAATGAATTCAGCCACTACGTTACATAGTCGTTCTTCAAATTAACTCCATTGTATCACTTTTTTCATCACCATTTTTAATATTCTCACTTCCCTTAATCAATTACAAGTTAGATATCTCTTTCTTTACATATGGTGGTTGTTGGATTTTCATTTTCCTCTAGTTAATCTTCGCTTAACGAAGGGCACTCACTAACTAATTAATACATTGTACAAAGACCTTGGACCATACTCCGTGATGGACGTTATTATTTGACTAATGACTCAAGATGTCTATGCATGCAAAAAAAAATCCGGTGCGATTTTGTTGTCATTTCCTTTCTTTGGTCAATTCGATTGGATTGATGGTTTTCTGGGTACTCGCAAATATTGAGAGAGAACGTAACAATCTCATTCCAATTTTCATGTAATCTTTGTGTCCCTTTCTTCTAAATTCATGGAGAACATAAAAACCTTCTCCTATTTTTATCGCCCCTAAATAGAGACGATCGAAGAGGCAACAATAAATCTGAGAATTATTGAAGCGTCTATGAGTCTGTCACAACATCTACATCCAACTAGAATGCGTCAATTTAGAAATAGCTGAGAAGCAATCATCAAAAAAGAAATATTAGGCAGTTATTTGACTTGTAAGAAAACCACGCACATTGCTTGTTAACAATGGCGTCCACTTGTGGGTGTCACTAGCTCCGAGAAATGTAATAAACCCAAAAAAATGGTGGACTGCCACTTTCAGTGAGTCACTGACCAAGGCCACAAGAACTACTAATTAATCCATTAGTCAAAGCCAGACTTCAAATCTGCCCAATGGTAAAAAACGAAATGTCTTAGGAATCATGTCTTCTCATCAGTCTCGCTGCACCAGAAAAACCAAACCAATTTAGGTAAGTGATGATCTTCAGTTTGTTCCTTCCTTTTCTTCTTTCTATTTTCATGTAGTTAACTAACTCAGCTGTCTTTATCAATTTCATCCCTATATATATATCGATCGCTAGTTTACTGCATGGCGTAGACCGCAGGTTTTCGTGGCCAAATATGATCAACCAGTATTTCTTTCTATTTCTTTTCTCCTTTTGGTTTCAATGCCGTGGGGCTCTAACTTCCATCTTCCATTCTTTGGAATTTCGAGAAAAGGAAAAAAGAAGAAAAAGGAGAAAGAATGTTCACATGTACCATAGAAACACTCAGCCCAAACTTGGAGAACGACCTGACATTGTTTAACACATTTGCCAGTCCCTTTTTCGTATGGAGAAGGAAAACAGATGAATATGCCTTAATTGTTTAGGAGAAAAAACAGGGAATATACTTTAATTGTCCGTCTTAAGTAACATCTGCCTATATCATGTTATTTTTGCACAATTCAGGAAGGAAACTGAGCCTGTTACATTGTCACGTGCTGCATATAATTTGTCAAATTTGACCAAAGGCCCACAGAAATTCCATCAAACCATTGGCACAAAGGAGCCCCCTTTTCCAGAAATCCCTATTTTATATGCCAATTGGTCGGCAGCCTGTCCCTTACCGAACATGGCTTAAACCCAAGTGCTCCAAACACCAAGACATTAATCTTGATTAAGACCCTTTTTTTAATCAGTTTAACATATGGTAACTTATAACTGTATAATTTATCCAATCATCAATTTTACGCTCGTGACTATATAAGTATATATTTATCCTATATATTTTACTCCTTTATGACATTTTGCATATTAATGCCAAATTACGATATATAGTTCGCCTCATGATATCCTTACAAAACTTACTTCAGTTTTTTTTTTCCTTTGAAATGTGGGATACACCATCAACTTTTTCATTCCAATACAGAAGTACTTAATAATCCTTTTCATATTTTTACGATAACCTTGATCAAAAAACAAATTAAAAAATGAATGAATGAAAGAAAGTAAATGATTATGTTTGATTTGCAATGGTATTAAACGGCCGGTCCGGTCTGGTAAACCAGTGATCTCATACTTAAAATTTCAAATTCAAAATGTGGTTAAGACTCAAACCCTTGACCTTTTAGTTATAAATAAGGATTATTATTTACTTCCCTGATAATCCGTGGCTTTTTGGGCCACACTCAAATCTTTTAAATCCTTGCAGATTAGCTCCACGGAAGACTGGTATCAGTATTTGTTTCGGTTTGCTAGATTGTTTAGTCTCTTCTATATGTTCGCTTTGTTATGTTCTTTTTATTTGAGTATTTGTAATCTTCTTGGAGTCCTAGAGTCACCAACTCTAGCATCTATCCAAGTGTATTTTATTCTATAGTTAATGATATTTAAGTTTCGACAAAAAAAAAAGTTATAAATAAGACTCTAACCAATTGAGCTACTACTAATTGATGTGATATTGATCCAAGTGTATTTTATCCTATTATGGTTTTTCTATCTTGTGCCCTAGGAGCACATGATAAGCCACTATAAAAGGAAATAAAATCTCCTAATTAATGAACATTATTTTCATAGTGACTGAAATAGCCCTCTCATAAAGGTGATTTGTATAATGTAATTAATGTAAGACATAACAGTGAAAGGTTATTTCAGTCACTAAAAAAATAATGCTCATTAATTTCGATATTGTATTTCCTTTCTTAGTATCTTATCATGTGCCCCTAGGGCACAAGATAGAAAAACCCTATTATGGTTTTTCTATCTTGTGCCCTAGGAGCACATGATAAGCCACTATAAAAGGAAATAAAATCTCCTAATTAATGAACATTATTTTCATAGTGACTGAAATAGCCCTCTCATAAAGGTGATTTGTATAATGTAATTAATGTAAGACATAACAGTGAAAGGTTATTTCAGTCACTAAAAAAATAATGCTCATTAATTTCGATATTGTATTTCCTTTCTTAGTATCTTATCATGTGCCCCTAGGGCACAAGATAGAAAAATCCTATTATTATATATTCAAAATTATTTTATTTTTTACTTTCCCACCACCATAAAAATATAATATATACATACTTGTGTTTAATATCTAATATTTATATTTTTAAAGGATGAAGTATTATAATATTAGTTTAAGCCTTTATTATTCTCAACTTATTGATTTTTTCATATATTTTGAGGAAAATATATAATCATTGTTTATTAATTATTCTTACAAAAATTTAATATTATTAAATTATTAAATCTATTATTGAATTTTTAATTTTTTTATTTTTTTAGCTTTTATTACTAAAATGGTTGAACCCGATCGTGTAACGACCCGGGTAAAATTTTCGTAATTTTTACCAAGCTGTTTTGACTTTTACGGTGGTTAACAAAAATTTTATCGCGGTTAATCAATAATTTTACTAATCCGAGTCAATTTTCATTATTGTTACTATTATTTTTTACTACTCAGAAAACCATTATTATTGTTACTATTGTTACCATCATTATTAATATTTTCCTAATCAACATTAGTACTAATATTATTATTTAGCTATGATATTTATGTTGCAATAATTTATCAATTATAGTTTAAAAAGAAATTTCATCTTTTATTCCCATAATATCTAATATATTATTCTTTGGAGGTCTACTTTGAATTTTATAAAAGAAAAATTGTTAAATGATGTTTATGTTTTACAAAGATTAAGTTAAAATGTTAAACACAAGGTTTAATACCGATACGCGTTTTGGAGTTTCTTTCGTTAACCGAGCCTCGGTTTTCGATTCCGATACTTGGACGACGCTCAGGGGTATTAATCGGATTTTCTGAGCCCAAGTTGTATTTTCGGACTCGGGACGGAAAGACGAGAGTACCCCTGCGATCACGTTATTCCGACACAAAAATCTGGTCCAAGCCACGATTGGCCGCTTTCTTTTCTTTTCCCTTCTTTTCTTTCTTTTCTCCTTTCTTTTCCATTTCTTTTTTTTCTTTCCTTCCTTCTTCCGGCCCGTTCTTCTTCCGCCGCCCCTACCCCACTACCTTCTTTCTTTCTTTTCTTCCCTGTTTCTCTTTGTCTCCTTCCCCTTTTCTCTTCTTTATTTTCTCCTCCTCCTCTTCCGATTTCCTCACGCTTTCTCTCTCCCTGCCATACCCATCCTTCTCCTCCTTCACTTCTTCCCTCTCTCCTCTGTCTACCTCAACGCCAACCACACACACCCATCAATTCCCCATCTCTTCTCTTTTAATCTCCTTCTTCTTCCTTCCCCACCATCCCCTCTCCCCTCAACAAACCCATCTATCTCTTCTCCTCAGCCTCCCCTTCCTTAGTTCTTCCTCCCCTGCCTCTGACGCGTCGCCGGCCAGATGAGGAGAGCCGCTCGAGTCCTCCTCGACCTGCTGCTGCCGAAAGCCACACGCCGCCGCCGTCTCTCTCCTTCCACCAGTCGCGGTCGCCGACCCTTGCAACTCGTGAACGCCCTGACTGTCGCCCTAGTCTCCACCCCGATCCGCCGCTCACCGTCGCCATTGTGTGGCTGTAAGGGTGAGGCTCGACGATCACCTCTACCTTTCTTCTCTTCCCTTTTTCTTTTCCATTTCCTTGACCCGAATTCTGTCAGTTTGGACTAATCGGGTCATGTTGTTTGATTTCGTGTTGATTGCTCTGTTTGGATGTATGGGTTGTGTTAGGGGGTTTGTCGAGGTAGGAGCGTGTGTGTAGACATGGCTCTGCTGATGCTGCTGTGGACGTGGTTGGTGATGCTGGGCCTCGGGGATGCCGTTGTGTGGTGGTGCTCCGGTCACCGGTGGGTGGCTGTGGGCTTGGTGATGGTGTTGTTGATTGGTACGACGGTGGTTTTGTGTGGTGGGTTGGGAGTGTTGACGGAATATGAACAATAGTTGGAAGGGCGGATTGGGCTGCCGTGAACAGTACCGGCCGGAATCCGGCAAATTTCCGGTGTCTCGGGAATTTTTCGGCGAGCTCGGAAATGGACATTGGGTAAAACCCGAGCTTTGGACCCTATGCATCATATTAACGAACCCGAACGATATTAAAAGGACCCGGACATTAAAACGACGATAATTAAACGACTAATTAACTTAATTAATATTAACCAATGGTTTTATTTATGCAATCTAGTTTATGCTTTGTTTATTTAAAATTATGATTTTATGCTTCTATTTAATATGTTTTTATTTAATTTTATGCATTTATTTATTTTATGCTCTTATTTTCCGATTGGGCTATTTAAAAGGCCCATAGTATTTTAATTTCCGGTTTAATTTTATTTACGTTTTACCTGGACTCGTAAAAGGCCCATTGAATTTAATTTTCGGTTTTATTTATTTTTTATTGGGCTAATTACAATAAAAGGCCCATATTGTTTAATTTAATTAAGTCTTTTATTTAATTTATTCGAAGTTGTTTTTATTATTTTCTCTGATGGACTAAACGCAAGAGAAGGTCCCCTGGGCTTAATTTCTTAATTATGCTATTACGTTCCTAATACGTTTAATTTCCATTCTTCTGGGTTAAAATAATAATAGGCCCATTCTTATTATATTTACCAAATTTTATACATAATTTTTGGCTATATATGTATGAATATATTTGTATACTAGTTTTCATTCTTTTGAGCTAAAATAATATTACTCCCTTTCTTTATAATTTTAATGATTTTATATATATAGTAATGCATACAAAATTTGTAACAGCCCGGGTAATTTTTAAGTTTTTACAGTCACCGTAAAATTTATTTTACAGTTATTTACCATTAAAATTAATCTTGGGTAATTAATTTATGGTAATTCGTGCATCGGATTCC
>JAKUCV010004147.1:0-72313 GCA_028386065.3 Turnera subulata | reverse complement strand
AAAAAAAAGAAAAGGAATAAGAAAATATAATCTGGAAAATAATTCTGGGAAGGAAAAATAATTTTGGGAAATAAGTATAGTACTGGAATAACTTGGAAAATAAAAATAATTGGTAGAAAGTAATATTTTTGGGGAAAATATGCCATATATGGGATAATAATTATTTTGAAGAATAATTTTGGAAAGGGTATTATCAAGGTAATAAAATACCAAAATAATATCCGGGGTATAGGTATAAGTATAATATTATTTTTGACACTGGAAATAAATGGTGAATTATGATGATAATGGAAAATTAACCCGGGGGAGAACCGAGACGAGATAGTATTTATTTTTCGGTATACAGTAGAAGCATGACATTTGCATATCACTTATGTGTGCATATTATTTGTTTGATATAGGAGTTGATAACGAGCAGATACCTGAGGAACCGGACTTGGAGTCTATTGGACATTTCCAAAACTGATAATCGGCTAAGGTGAGGATGGATAACCCTTGTTATGTGCCCGTAATACTGTGTATGATTTGTTGTTTGATTGAACTGCTGAGATGATTATTGTTGGCTGCTTGACTGCTATGATATTGTTACTGTTGTTGGTTAGCTGTGTTATTGATTTTGTGAGATCCGTGCTGTGATTAATGTTGAACAGTTAATTGTGAATAATTAGTGATATGAGATTGTTGATTGGATGAGTCTGTGGATTAATCTGAGGTAATAGAAAATGGATAATTGATGAAAGAGTAATGGAATTGGACTAAATTTGAGACGATGTTATAATTGTCACGTGGAAAGTAGTGGTACGACTAGATGGTTAGAGACTAGTTTTGTGGTGTCTTGGCCGGTTTGTTTGGTTGTTGGGGATGTTGATCCCGGATGATGTTGTTATTGGGATGTTGATCCCGGATTGTGATTTGGCCTGGCATCTAGAATTAGTTAATAACCAGGTACGACCCTAGCTTGTCCAGTGACGGGGCTCGGAAGATAAAATTGGTAAATAAAATAAATATTCTTTTGGTCTTGGCTCAGTTGTGTTTTAGTATAATTCTTCTGTTATGTTGTTTGTGTTTACTTCGAAAATATTATGGTTGATTACATATCTCTATTTATCCTTCGTCGGTGAGCACTTCGGACTCACCCCTCGCCTGCGGGGTTTCATCCCGTAGGTTTAGTTGCTTCGTAGTTCAGGTACGACGTTCGATGGCTGCTACTTTCTTCTCCACCTGACTCCGGATCCATACCTCCGCTGCATGAGCATTAAAGTCTTCCGCTGCTGTGCTGCTACTATCCTTTATTGCTTTGATGTTGTCTATTTGGATTAAGCTGCTGTTGTTGAGTGACATGAATGGATTGAATAATGGTCCCCGGGCATGGGTGACAGTTGTAATATATACAGTGTGCTGTTGTATTTGATTTACTGTGTAGTATTTTACTGCGATGTACTGCCTGAGCTGTTAAAAAGAATAGTTTCGGCACGTGTTTACTGTAATCGGTAAATACGGGTCGGGGCGCTTCAAAATTATTCTAACACTAAACTATGTTTTATTAATTTATCAGAAATATTATATTAACGGTAATATTATCTTTGAAAACATTATTTTACTAAAGATTATATTATCTTTGTCCACTAATCTAATTATCACTTTAAGCTACATTAATTTATACTCTATTTAAATTTATCGATTTTATATGTATATAACTATAAATATTTACAACATTATTTTATACCGTATCTCGACTATATTGATTTCTTACCGCTGGTGGTATTTTCTATTTAATGGTTTTATTATCGGGTATACTATTTATATGCCATTTTGACGTATTTATCGCAACCCCTACTTTATAAATATTACTTATTAAACAAATATGTATTATTATTATTATTTGATCGAGGATAATTACTTTATGGAATATTATTTGGTTCATATTATTAAATAGACCACGAGTATGGGTCACGATTTAATTTACTTATCAAATGTAATTTTCTATATATGATTTATAGAGCGTATTTGTATATATAAGATTTCTTATCTTAAGCGACCTAAGGGCCGGGATATCGGCTTGGGCGCTCGGTTACGGTTTTTGATTTAAAACAAGTATGTTTTGATATATCCGCTTGAAATATTTAATCGGTTAATTACCACCAAGTTGAAAGAACTGTTTGGTAATAAGAAAATTGTGGAGATAATAAAATGAATAGATAAGCCGTCTAAATACCGTTAAACCGATATCATGCATAATCATTTTTGTTGTGCATTATAAATGATTATTGTGTTCCTATATATACATATAGGGTATCGAATTTTGACCAGATAGCAGTTTCAGAGACACATCAGGTGAGGATGGATAACCCTTGATATGTTGCCTATAATACTTGGTGTGTTTTTGTTGTTCGGTTGAACTACTGTGTGCTGATATACTGTTGGTTATACTATCTGTGAGTATTTGGTGTTTGGAAATGTTGATGGTTTAGTCTGTGGATAACTTGTGATAATGGAAAGTTGAATAACTTGAGAAAATAAATATTGGAAATTGTGATGATATATATTATTGCTGTTGGATATTTGATGATATGTAATTGTGTTGATTATTTAGCTGCTATGGTTATTGTTGTTGTTGTTGTTATGATGTTGATTTGCTTGATTGAACCACTGTGTTGACTGTTATTGGTTCCTTGGATACTGTGTTGTGATTGATGTTGGACTGTGAATAATTGGTGTTATGAAACTGTTGATGGATTGGTCTGTTGTATAACTTGAGTTAATAGGAAGTTGGATAATTGTTTGACTATTATGGATATTGTGATTGTTGTCGATAGACTGTGTTGTGACTGGATTATTGGAATGAACTGTGATATGGATAGTTGGGAAAAAGAAAATAGAAATTGGAAGCTGATTTGAGATGATGATTTTATTGTCACGCGGAAAGTAGTGGTACGACTAGATGGTTAGAGGCTAGTTCTGTGGTGTCATGGCCGGTTTCTTGGTTATGAGATGTTGATCTCGGTTTGTTTTGGATATTGGGATGTTGATCCCGGATTGGCTTGTTGTTGGGATATTGATCCCGGGTATTATTTTGGCCTGGCACCCGGAATAGTTAAAAACCAGGTACGACCCTAGCTTGTCCAGTGACGGGGCCCGAATATTAAAATTGGAAAAGTTAATAAGTGAGTCGTGTCTTCTGGTTTTGGGTTTGGGATGTCGAATCCTGTGATTTGGTTTTGAAATGGATATGACTTAATTGTCTTGTGGTAAGTAGAGGTACGACCGGATGGTTTGAGACTGTTTTGTGGTGGCCATGATCTGGGTTACTTGTGATGAGCATGTTGATGCCGGTTTGATTGGGATGTTAATCCCTGAGATTTGTTATTGGGATGTTGATCCCGGGTTCTTTTTGATCTGGCACCAGGAACAGGTTGATAACCTGGTACGAACCTAGCTTATCCGTGACAGGGCCCGGAAGATAAAATTGGTAATAATAATAATTATTCTTTTGGTCTTGGCTCAGTCATGATTTGGTAGAATCTTTGAGTTGTCTTTTGCTGGTGTTTTCTTCGAAAGTATTATGGTTGCCTGCATATCTCTGTTTATCCATGGTTGGTGAGCACTTCGGACTCACCCCTCGCCTGCGGGGTTTCATCCCGTAGGTTGAGTTGTTTGTGGTACAAGAAACGTACGAGGCAAGCTGCAGTGTACCCTCGGGCAGGACTCGGATCCATTAGTGTCATTGGGCTTTGCATATGTTGATACTGAGTTTATAAATGCTTCCGCTGTGCTGTTTTATTGAGATTCCCGAAGTCATGTGGTATGTTATTGTCATTGGGCCGTTGGGCCGGATTTTCAGTTGAATAAACTATTTGTGCCACGTGTCGGCACTATTGCTCAGTAATTACTGTATGATGGGTAAATTTTGGTCGGAGTGTTTCAAATCGGATCTCGATTTTCTTCTTCTTCCACCTTCACCGGTTCAATTGCCGGTCCGATTTTAATAACCTTGTTAATTTGACTAGATATTGAAGCCTAATTTATATTGGTGATAATATCCCCAAAACCCTTATGATTCCTATGGCATATAAATAACTTGCAACGCTATTTATTACTTCATATATGATTTTTTTATACTAATGAAGTAGTAGGTGTGGTGGCATTAATATTAATGTACTAAGGAGGTCAATAAAAATTATTGTACCAAGGAAGAAGATACATTTGATGTTAAGTACTAGTACATGATGCCACAAGTTGCTTTGGTACAATGCACTTAAAAATAAAAAAGAAATTCCATGTGTTTCATAAGCTTTCAATTTCCCACATGATTTTTATATACATTATTCGTGGAGGGCACTTTATATAGTGCATGGTAAAGTGACTATGCCAATTTGTAACTCGACCTTTTAACGAATAAATGGACTATATAATTAACTCCCTTTTGATAAAAATATTCTCAACTAATTAATTTGGGGAAAATTTTATTAATTACGGGTTCACCCACATGTCTTGCCAATATGTGACAGTTTAATACGGTTTAATAAATATATGTGGAAGATCTGTAGGCTAGCTAGCTAAATGATATGTGGGGATTCAAGAAACTACTAGTAATTGAGTGAGAGACGGCGACGATAACTACTGTTGTTCAATGTTCATTCTTTCAAAGAATCACTGTGGAAATAAATACACAAATTAACTAGCTAGGTTCCGACTCCGGGGAATATCTAGTCAACAACTGAAGTTTGAAGTTTTTTTTTTTCTGGAGGGAAATGAAAGTTGAAGTTTGGACTTTGGACTTTGAACTATGATTATACTAATAGATAAGGTCTATATATATTGGCTAATAATAAGCCGGTGCGTGGTGGTTTATACTTAATACACGAAGCCTGGTGGAGGCTTTAGAGTCGAGAAGTCAAGGCAAGAGGTACCCCACACCCACAGGCCACACAGAAGAGAAGAGACTATCCCATCCCATCCCATCCCATCCCCTACTTTTCTCTTTTTTTGTTTATGACACAAGTAATACTAGCAAGTAGGTTACATTGTCCTAATCAGAGCCACGTCTGCACCGAATTTGATCCCAGTCCCACCCCCGAATCAGTCAGCACGCGCGATCAACTTTGGACGGCTCAGCTTCTTCCACGTACTCATCTTCTTTAGCCTACAACTCGCACGTGTAAAACTGTCGGTGGCAGGGAAATTGAGTCAAAGAAGAGACGCAGAGAAAGCGCGTGCCAAGAGGAGGGAGAGGAAAGGAGTGAAAGATGAAAAGGTGAAAAAGAGACGGACGAAGGCAGACTTTGATGGAATTTGGTACGGTGGTCTGATGCTGCCGATGATCGCCGCGTGTAATTACAGTAGTCTTACGTGAGCAACGTGTATCCCCCCCTTTTTTTTTTACTTGCTTTTTACGAACATCTATTGACGTGGTCCAATACGTATCTATTACGATGAGGATATGTATTCTGGTTTTTGCTTTGAAGCTTTGTCACTGATTTGGTAGTAATACTATACTTTTTTTATCTATAAATGTAATATGTTGTTGAATATAAGGAACCCCTGGACCAGGCACACACAATAATTTGGAGCTAAATCCTCAATTGCAGCATTCCTGCTTGGAAGGCAGAGCAAACCTTAAAATGCAAAAGTGTTTATTAAGAGTTTTAACATAAACATGTGAAGAATATTGCGAATGGGGAATTCAAGGGACCAACAGGAACCCCTCCCAATTCTTTCATTTTAATTACCTGTGCAACTCATTAATTTTTTTTTTATATACTAGCAACTCATTAATTGAGAGGATTCAATTTTGTCGAGTGTGTTTGTACCAATATTAGTTTCATCGCCGAGTTATGCTTTAAAAGGCTAATACAGTTTCTTTGTGGAGTACGGGCTACGTTAACGTACGTGCAATTTAATTTATTAGCAACAAGTACAGATGATATATATAACAAGAATTAATTTCAACCGAGATTACAGATATCTATCATGTAATTATGGATATAGATTAATGATACCATGACTATTATTTTCATGGTACAAAACTATTCATTATATAAATCTCAAAAACAAAAACTATCCTTTATATTTTTGGAGACCGATATATTTTTGATTGAATACTTCCTTTGAATCATTTAGAACTATATCAATGACCAGTTCATAAAGCCAACTGACCCAGCTTCTTAATTTTGGTGGGTTTATACACCTTTTATGAATTGGATAGTTAATGCGTCAAATATATAGTAACAAATAAAAGTGTTGTCCAATTGCAAACTCAGAATTTTTGCGACAATAATAGTTAGCAATTGGCAATAAATATTAATTAAATAGTGGATAGTCGAGGGTTGATGATTGACAGTATATCCATCATAGTTGTTGGCGCCATATATACTTGATAATTGATACTTAATTAGGTTAAAAACAATGAATATCAGTGGCTATTTATATTTCTTTAGTACTTTGAAGGCTTTTGGAAGATAAATTCAAAATTCGATAAAGTATATATGTCAATTCGATCGAGTTTTCGTTAAGAAAATCCTTTTGTTAACTAAAATTTCTGATATTCACTAAACCCGTCCTCGTCCAAGGTTTTTCTTTTCTCTCTCTCTTTCTCTCAGAGAAAAAACCCTAGATCTATATATTGGGGCTGCCGCCGACGACTTTTTTTCCGGCAGTAAGCCCCCCACCAATTAGTTTTTTCTCTGTTGTTTTTCTGTTTTGTTGTCTTATTCTCACTTTCTGTGGGTTTAGTCTCATCTTTTGTGAGTTTTGTCTCACTTTTTGTGAGTTTAGTCCTACTTTTTGTGGGTGTATTTTCTCCGTAGTGTTTTGATGATTCGAATAAAACTATGGGAACCAAAAACCATGGAGGAAGATTCGATCTCAAGAAAAATTCTTTGTCTACTGCAGAAATTCGCCAACAAAGGGACATTTCAACCCACAGGTATGCATCGCCTTCATCTGTTGGCTTGGTGATTGCACGGACGATACAGGTTATGACGCCCGCGAGAGCAGAGTGCTGTTGTAAATCCTTTTTTTAAGGAAATAGATCTCGTTGTGTGTTTCTTTGTAGTAGATTGAGAAGAATTCTTAGATTAAATTTTTCACATGCTTTTGTTTTATTAGATCTTCAATTATGTTTCTCAGATCTTTTGATCTATTTATATTAATGAAAAATGCTCCTTTATCAAAAAAAAAAAAAGATATTCACTAAACCCTGCAACACTGGGAAAATATATATTTTTTTGAACAATATTTTACTAATAATGTTAAGACTTTCACACTTTCGTTACTTGAAATTTCAGACTAATGGATCAATTCTACCCGCATCTATAGTTATACTTGAATTATTCACCAATAACAATTCTATTGCCGCAGTTAAAAAAGGTATGACAATTTTAAGTTGACTTATCATCGGAAATATGATTGATGCCTGACAATTATGCTTAGAAAGAGTAATGAGCCAGCTAACAATTGTTAATGGCTAAAAATCACAATTAGGATGTCAAACATATAGATATCTTTTATCACCCGCAAAAGAAATTGTGCAACCCATATAAATGTATATTGTGGGAGATTGTAGGATTCAGTTAACCACTTAATTTAAGTCATTTTAATATATAAACCTCGAGCAGTTTCTTCCCTTTGCAAGCAGATTTTGCTTGAAAATCCCTTTCTAGTTTTTCTCTCAGAGATTAGATTAAAAAATTTTGAGATGCAGAAGATTTGTTGGCGGCTGAATTGGCAGGGGTTGTTAGTGGTAGATTGTGAGGGTGCGGGTAGACACCGCAGTGGTGGTCTGGCTTTGCTATGGCGGGACGAGGTGGATGTGACCCTTCGGTCTTTGAGTATTCACCACATTGATGTTCTAGTTGAGGGTATAGGGGAGGGGGGTGCTTAGCGGTTTACTGGTATTTATGGTTGGCCTCAAGCAACCGAGAGACGGAGGACCTGACACTTACTTAATCAACTTGGGGAGGATAGGAGTTACCCATGGCTGTGTGGCGGTGATTTTAATGAAATTTTGTATCAGAGGGAGAAGTAAGGTGGTGGTCCCCGGAATTTTGCAGCTATGCAGGCCTTTCATGATGCTCTCACAACGTCTCAGCTCTTTGATCTTGGTTATTCGGGCTGTGACTTTACATGGGCAAATGGCCATGTTAATGGGGTACATATTGAAGAGAGATTGGATCACTTGGTGGCTAATAGTCAGTGGTC
Source organism: Turnera subulata (assembly GCA_028386065.3). Taxonomy (NCBI): domain Eukaryota; kingdom Viridiplantae; phylum Streptophyta; class Magnoliopsida; order Malpighiales; family Passifloraceae; genus Turnera; species Turnera subulata. Next base: position 64,114 of record JAKUCV010004147.1, on the reverse strand, counting down.
ATCCTTATTTCCACAGGCTCTGGTCAAACACTTACCTCGGCAGAATTCGGATCATGCCCCTCTCAAACTTCTCTTTGACCGAGCTCCTTCATTCTTTTCTCGGGGGAAGAAGCGGTTTTGTTTCGAGACTGTTTGGCTTTCCGATGAGGGATGCGAGGCTACTGTTCGTCGAAGTTGGCAGCAGCCCCCAATGGATAATCCGGTGGAGTCAACTAGGCAGAAGCTTGTGCAATGTGGTGAGGGGTTACAATAGTGGAGTAAAATTCACTTTCCCAATATTATTTCCTCCCTTAAATTAAAATGGGACAAGTTGTTAAAGCTTAACTCTATGACGCAATCAGCTCAAGTGATTGTGCAATCTAAGTCCCTAAATAAAGAGATTGAAGATCTCATTCATCAGGAGGAAACACTCTGGGCTCAACGGTCCAGAGTTGCTTGGCTTAAGGATGGGGATAAGAATACTCAGTTCTTTTTCCATAAGGCTAATATGAGACGCAAAGTGAATGCTATTCCACGCATAAGGAAGTCTTCTGGCAGCTGGGCTCGGTCTCAATCGGAGGTAGCTAATGCTTTGAATGCTTTTTATACTGACTTATTTTCCTCGGATGGTGACATTCAGGCTGATCCTGTTCTCGAATGTGTGCAACCTTCCGTGATATGAAAATTAACCAAGGTCAGGGGCCCAAAGATATGCAAGGAACGTAAGAGTAAACAAAATAGAAAGAAGGTGATTTATTAATCTATTCAACTTGCTGGTTTCATACAATATGGGCTGTTTATATAGTGGGCATGGAATACATCATTATCCATTGGGCATTCCCTTGTTATTGAGCTCTGCTAAATCTGTTGGTCCTTTTAGGTTTTCTCGTGCAACTTGCTTGATGGGACTGGACACGTGTCCAATCCCTATGGTTCTTTTCTCTTCACTCCTATTATCCGCCACAAGGTTCTTCTTCTGGGCTTCCTTCTATTGGGCTGTTGCTTAGCTGGGCCTATCTCATTCCCAATATCCTATCACTAGCCCCCCTAGAGAAGGGTGATGTCAAGCCGTTTGAATTTATAGCCTCTCCACTCCCTAAAATTTTCATCTCTCCTGTCTTTTCCTCTTCACGTCTTTTTCTCTCTTTTTCTTCAAAATCGGTGCTTCCCTCCCCTGCCTCTGGTGAGTCCTTTCTTTTCTGCTCATAACTACTGCTTACTCCCTTTTCTCATTGTTCTCGTCTAGTTGGTGCATGTATCAATTTAGGCGAGAGATCGTTTGAGAAGCTCCATCGTTTTCTTTTCTTTTGTTTTTCTAGTATTTTGGCCATGGTTGTCTAGGCTGTTCCCTTGAAGGGTGACGAGGTTCGAGTTCTTGCCCGTAACTTATTGGGCTCCGTTTCTTCTATGGACGTCGTGGTTGAATCTCTCCAAAGGGGCGAGTCATAAGATTCGATTCCTGCAGAGAACGAAATTTTTCTGTTTGCTCGCCATATCAAGTGGGGTTTTCGTTTGCCTCTTACTCCTTTTCAAATTGTTTTCTTGAAGCACATGGATGTTGCCCCCATCCAACTCCAACATTGGTGTGGACTTACCTCATCATGTTTGAATCTTGGTGTGTTGACCATCAAGTACCCCCTTTAACCTTAGTTTTCTGTAACTTTTTCCAAGCCAAGAAAAATGGCATCTCCAAGGACTTAGTGTATTCCGTTCAGAGGTCTAGGCCCGGGGGTCGTCAGTTTTCCAATATTCCTCCCAACAAAATGTCGTATAAGCACCGCGTTGTTAGGGTGCGATTTGAGTCTGGAACTGTTGCTTCTCTTTTAGGAATTAGGAACTCTTTTAACGAGTTTGATCCCTCCTTAGCCGAATTTAAGGAATTGGCGGGAGAAGAGAAATCGATCCTGTCAACCTTGTATGCGGATACGGGTGAACGAGATGTTCAGTCGTTTGTGGAGTCCTTGCCTGATGGTAAACTCCGGGTCCAAGTACTCTTGCAACTTTATAAGGTCCATCCCACTTCGGATCCAACTTCCTTTTCTCAGAGGCTTGAGCCGTTGCTTTCACCTTTCTTACGGTATAATCTCCGACCTTGAAGGCTCTCGACTTTACCCTCCTATTGTGATATCTTTCCGCTTTTATCTTGTGTATGCATGCCCTCAAGTGGGCTTCCTCTCGGAGCTCCTCAATCAGGTCTAGTTCCTGCTCCATGGCCTCTTGGTTCCGCTCTTCGCTGTAGTTTAGGGTCCTGTAAGTAGGAACCCGGACCTCCACTAGTGTGACTGCTTCAACTCCATAGACCATTTTAAAGGGCGTTATCCCGGTGGTAGTTCTTTCAGTGACTTGGTAGGCCCACGGGACATTTTCTAACTTCTCGGCCCACAATCCTTTGGCCTTTCCTAACTTCTTCTTGATTCCCTCTAGCAGTATCCTGTTGGTTACTTCCGTTTGCCCGTTGGTCTGCGGGTGACTGACGGAAGTAAATCTCATTTCGATGTTGTTTCTCTCACAGAAGCTTCTGGTCTTTTTGCTGTCGAACTGTGTTCCATTGTCGGTTATCAATGTGTGCGGAACCCCGAACCTGTGAATTATGTTTCTTTGAAGGAATGAAATCACCTTTTCGGATGTGACTTTGACTAAAGCTACCGCTTCTACCCATTTGCTGAAGTAATCAATTGCCACTAAAACGTTCTTTCTTCTTCCGCTTGCTTCGGGAAAAGGTCCCAATACGTCCATACCCCATTGACAGAAAGGCCATGGGGAGCTTATGTGAGTTTGATAGCTTGCCGGAGCTCTTGGTATCCTGCTATGCATTTGACAAGGGATGCAACTTTGGACTAGTTCCTGTGCATCGCTCCGAATGGTGGGCCAATAATATCCACTTTTAGTGACTTGTCGCGCGAGAGATCCTGCTCCAATGTGCATTCCACATTCTCCTTGGTGGATTTCTTTTAGCACTTCGTTTGCTTCCCCTTCCTCTAAGCATTTAAGGAAAGGAATGGTTAGGCCTCTTTTATAAAGATTCTTCCCATCCCAAGCATAGTTAGCTATCCTTCGAAGAAGTAGCTTCGCTTTTTCCTCATCCTCAGGAACTGTTCCCTTCTCAAGGTATTCTACATATGGATCCATCCAAGAGTTCCCAGTAATGATGGGCATTATGGGTATTTGTGTCTCTCCAATACTGGGTGTTGAGATTTCTTCTATCAGCACCTGCGGAGGGAGCTTCATTTCTCCTTGGAGTAATATCTTTGAAAGCATATCTGCGAAGTTGTTTTCTTCTCTCTGGATGTGCCTTATTTCCACCGCTCCTTCATTGTCCTCGATCTTCTTTATTTCATCTTTTACCAACTTGAGGTATTGCTTCAGCTTTTCTTCCTTGGTTTCAATTGTCCCTTCTATCTGTCCAGCAATAAGTTGGGAATCTGTGTGAATTATCACGTTTCTTGCCCCAACATCTCGCGCCAATTTCACTCCAGCAAGCAAAGCCTCATATTCGGCTTGATTGTTGGTTGTAGGAAAATTCATCTTTATTGAGTAAAGGACCTGATCTCCATACGGGCTTTCCAAAACAATGCCAGCTCCTGATCCTGTTTGGTTAGATGCCCCGTCTACATGCAGCTTCCACTTTCCCTCTACTGAATTTTTCTTTTGTGTGGATTCCTGCTCCTCCTCTCGAAATGTCCCTTCCGCAATGAAGTCCGCGAGGGCTTGGGCTTTCACTGCCGTTCGAGGTTTGTATTCCACCTCGTATTCACTTAGTTCAATGCTCCACTTGACCAGCCTCCCTGCTGTTTCAAGCTTGTGAAAAATCTGTCTGAGGGGCTAATCAGTTAGGACAATGATCCGATGCCCCTGGAAATACTGCTTCATTTTCCTTGCCGCTATTATTACAACATAAGTTGTTTTCTCCACTTTCGAGTATCTGACTTTCGCCCCTTGCAGGACCTGACTGGCATAGTAAGTAGGGCTTTGCTTTTTGTCAGTCTCCCTTACCAACACGGAACTCACAGTTTGGTCCGTAACTCCTAGGTACAAGAATAACGCCTCTCCAGGTTTTGGACTTGTCAAGATTGGTGCAGTCACCAAATGTTCCTTCAACTTTCCAAAGGCCTCTTCGCATTCCTCCATCCATGTAAAGTCTTTGACTTTATCGCAATGTCTGAAAGAGTGGCCAACATTTTTCTGCCGATTTTGAGACGAACCTTTTCAGGGCTGCAACTCTTCCCGTCAGCACCTGTACTTCATGAACGTTCTTTGGGGATGGCATATTAATGATGGCTTGAACTTTCTCAGGATTTGGGTGTATTCCTTGCTTGCTCACCATATACCCCAAGAATTTTGTTGTTTTCACTCCAAAAGAGCACTTCGAAGGGTTTAGCTTGCGGCAAATATTAAATTCACAAGCCTTTGGTATGTTGCTCCTGCGTTTTTTAATCCAAACGGCATTACTTTGTAGCAGTATGTAGCGTTGTCTGTGATGAAGGAAGTCTTTTCCTGGTCCTCGGGATGGAGTGGGATCTGATGGTATCCGGAATTTGCATCCAAGCAAGTCAAGTATTCATATCCGGAAATGGCATCAACAAGCTGATCTATATTTGAGAAGGGGTAACAGTCCTTCGGACATGCTTTGTTTAAGTTGGTGAAGTCCACGCACATCCTCCACTTGCCATTGGATTTCTTTACGAAAACCACGTTTGACAGCCATTCCGGGTAATCAACTTCCCTTATGGCATCTGCTTCTAGCAATTTCCTAACCTCTTCCTCAATGGCCTTAGACCTGTCCCGGGTGAATTTTCTCTTTTTTTATATCACCGGCTTTGCGCCTTCTTTTACATCCAATTTGTGGCATATGACATCTGGGGAAATCCCTGGCATGTCTGCGGTCTTTCATGCAAACTCCTCCTTATACATCTCCAACAGTTCCTCTAGCTGCTTTACCTCCTCTTCCTCTAGGGAGCTGCCCCTTTGCGTGCATTTAATGAGATCTCCTTTGCTGACTGGAACGTCAATGGTCGGTTCTACTTCGAAGCTTCGTTTTGGATCCCCTTCCTTCCACGGGATTTCTTCCACCACAAGAGATTCCGCCACACCTTCTCGATCGCCCTCAACTTTGCCTTTTCCTTTATCCAAGGGTATTCCCGCTGAGTCTAGAGAGTTGAGCCTCCTAGCCAACTTTTGATCACCTTTCAAGGTTTCCACTCCTCCCCTTGTTGGGAACTTCATGGCCAAATAATTATGGTGAAGGACTGCCCCAAAGTCTGCAAGGAAAGTTCTTCCAAGTATTAGATTGTAGACTGTTCCTGTTTCACAAATGATGAATTCTTATTCCTCCGCCCTCCATTTGGGCCTTTGTCCTAGAGTCAACACCAGTCGGATGCTCCCTCTCATGGGTAGCCTCTTTCTTCCTGCCCCGTACAATATGATCATGGATCTCTGAATCTTGTCTTCATCTATGCTGAGCTGCTCTAGGATACTTGGTGATGTGATGTTAAAAACACTGCCAGTATCGACCAACACCCTGTTTACCCTGTAATCCTCCACTACGACTTCAATTATCATTACGTCGTCATGTGGAATTTCGATACCTTCTAAGTCATGTCGATTGAACGTCAAAGGCTCCTCCACTTCCCCTTCAGTGATTATTTATAGTAAATCTCCCACCATGGCTTTTCGTTTTTCCTTTGCTGCGGGGTTTCTTCCCTCAATTATATTGATTCTTCCCCTGTTCCCTGTTTGGGGTTCTGGTCCTGGGAGTAGGAGCTGCCTTTGTTCCTCATTCCTGTTGACCTCAGTTAGGAACTGTTTCAAGTGTCCTTCCTTGATCAACCTCTCTACCTCCCACTTTAGATGTATGCAATCCTCAGTGTCATGTCCTTGATCTCGATGAAAACTGCAATACAAGTTCCTGTTCCTTCTTTCCGAATTAGGCTTTAAGGGTCTTGGTTGCCTTATCTTCGGATACTCCTGTTTTTCTAAGACTGCAAGGATGTGAGCCTTTGTAGTGTTGAGGGGAGTATATTGTATAGGCTCCACACCTTCCTCCTCTCTTCTCTTTGTCCTTTTTTGGTCCTTCACTTCGGTTTCCTTCTTTCTTTTCCTGCTACTAGTAGAATTTTCTGATTTGGCTGCCCAGAATTCATCGTCTTGTTTTATGTACTTTTCGGCTCTCTCCATTAATTGGGTCATGTCGGCTGGTGGTTTCCTCACTAAGGATTTGTTGAAATCCTTCATTCGGCATCCCCTTTTCATAGCCTCTGCTGCTACTCCCATGTTGAAATCTTCAATTTCCAAGGTTTCCTTGTTGAACCTGGTCACATAGCTCCTCAGGGTTTCTCCTTCCATCTGCCTTGTGTTGAAAAGGTGTGCACTTTATCTTCGGGGTGGAACACTCGCGCAGAACCTATTTGCCAGTTTATAAGCTAGGTCCGCAAACGAGGCTATTGATCCTGGCGGAAGTCGGTTGTACCAGGCTTGTGCATTTCCCCTGAATGTTGAGGCCAACATCCTACTTTTTATTCCATCATCCGTGGTTTGCATCTCCAAGGTGGTCCTCATATGAGATATGTGCACGTATGTCTCCATCATATGAGTCTAGCTGGGGCATCGTGAAGGTCCTAGGCAAAGGCTTCTCCATCAGCTGCATAGTCAAGGGGGACTGCAATCCTCTTTGTTACGCCACAGGCCCTGCTCTCTCCTGGTCATACCATGCTTCTCTTTGAGCTCCTTGAATCGCCTGAACTGAAGTGGGCCTCCTTCTCTCATCTTCTTCCTCTTGGGAGGAATCTGAACCTTCCTGCAACGTACTCTCATCCACCATGGGTCTCTTTCCCTTGTCCTTTTCGGGTGCTTGAGCCTGGCCACGACGTGTCCCTCCTTGTCAACCTACTCTCCTTGCTGCTTTGGTTTCTTCCAGCAGCTGCTCTAGCCTGTCCTGTATGTCTGCAAGCGTTTCATCATCAGGGGTTGTTTGGATCTGCTCTGCCTCTCCCGTTCCTTCATGCTCCAATGAAGAAAAGTTGTAAGGAGAAGACCATGCTCGTCGCGCCTGTGGACCTTCATCTTCAAACCGTATACTTCTTTTTTGCAGACATCTGGGTGGCACCGTTCTCACGTTCCCGGCAACGGAACCAATGATATGAAAATTAACCAAGGCCAGGGGCCCAAAGATATGCAAGGAATGTAAGAGTAAACAAAATAGAAAGACGGTGATTTATTAATCTATTCAACTTGCTGGTTTCATACAGTATGGGCTGTTTATATAGTGGGCTTAGAATACATCATTATCCCTTGGGCATTCCCTTGTTATTGAGCTCTGCTAAATTTGTTGGTCCTTTTAGGTTTTCTTGTGCAACTTGCTTGATGGGACTGGATGCGTGTCCAATCCCTATGGTGCCTTTCCCTTCACTCCTATTATCTGCCACAAGGTTCTTCTTCTGGCCTTCCTTCTATTGGGCTGTTGCTTAGCTGGGCCTATCTCATTCCCAATATCCTATCATTCCGTGACGGACAGTATGAGAGACACTCTTGACAAACCCTTTACGAGGGGGGAGGTATTCAAAGCATTGTCCCAGATGCACCCATCCAAGGCTCCTGGCTCTGATGGTATGCCTCCTGTTTTCTATCAGAAGTTCTGGGGGTGTGTAGGTGATGATGTATGCTCGAAATTTCTTAATGTTCTCAATAATGGAGGGGATCCATCGAGCTGAAATCATACTCTCATTACTCTAATACCTAAGGTCAAGTCAGTTTAAACCCATCAGCCTCTGCAATGTGGTCTTTAAGATGATCACCAAATGTGTTGTCAATCAACTGAAGCAGGTACTTTCGGACCTCATTGGAGAAGAACAGAGTGCATTCGTCCCTGGTCGTCTCATTACTGATAATGCTCTTATCGCATTTGAGACTTTTCACTACAAGAAGAAGGTATGTACGGGTCAACGGGGCTATATGGGGCTTAAGGTGGACATGAGTAAAGCCTATGACAGAGTGGAATGGAGGTTCCTGGAGTTGATTATGGAGAAAATGGGGTTCAGTCCTCGTTGGGTGAATCTGGTTATGCGATGTGTCAAAACTATTTCTTATTCTATTCTCATAAATCAGGTTCCTCAGCAGTCTTTCCATCCCACGAGAGGTATAAGACAAGGAGATCCGTTGTCCTCGTATCTTTTTCTATTGTGTGCTGAGGGTTTCTCAGCTCTTCTTTGTCGAGCCCAAGCTACAGGTAGGTTGCAAGGTACTCAGGTTTGTCATACCGCACCCAGAATTTCCCACTTATTCTTCGCAGATGACAGTGTGCTATTCTCTAGAGCATCCTTACCTGCAGCTGCCACCTTGCAGAATATTCTTTTGCAATATGAGCTTGCATCAGGGCAAAAAGTAAACATGGATAAATCAGAAGTTATGTTTAGCCGAAATTTACCAGATGAGCTAATATTACAAATCCAAGGGGATTTAGGAATAAAGGTTGTGGAGACTTTTGATAAATATCTGGGTTTATCTGCCATGATGGGCAGATCAAAGCTCATTTTCGCCTTTGTATGGGACCGATTGATGAAGAAGATGGGCCAGTAGAAGGAGAGGCTTTTATCGGAAGCGGGTAGAGAACTTTTCATTAAATTTATTGCTCAGTCTATTCCTAATTATGTGATGAGTTATTTTCTACTCCCTCAATCCATCTGTGACGAAATTGAGGTTCTTATTCGGCGGTTTTGGTGGGGCCAGAAAGATGGTAAGAGGAAGATCCATTGGATGGCTTGGCACAAACTTTTTCGACGCAAGGCTGCAGGTGGGATGAGCTTCCGATCCATAGATGCTTTCAATCTGGCTTTTCTGGCCAAACAAGGCTGGCGTTTGATTACTAATGAGAATAGCCTTGTTGGCCGGATCCTAAAGGCTAGGTACTACCCACGATCTTCCTTCCTTGAGATCCGAGTGGGTTATAACCCCAGCTATACTTGGCGTTGTATCTGCCGAGCTAGAGATGTCTTAAGAGAGGGTTTGTACTGACTAATTGGATATGGGAGGCAGACCCATATTTGGGGTGACAAATGGCTGCCAGACTCGGGGCATTCTACCATTACTAGCTCACCGCATACTATTGACCCACATGCGTGTGTGGCTGAGTTGATCGACAAGGAAACAGAGGAATGGAACTACCAGTTAGTTGATTCTATATTTTCGGTTGATGAAGCTCGGTTGGTGAAAAGCATCCCACTTAGTGCCAGATCACTGCCGGATTTACCGTACTGGTTCCACACCTCCTCAAGGATCTATACAGTTAAATCTGGATATGGTGTTAGCCTTGCCTTACTTCACCCATCTAGGGCCGAGACGGACTCTTTAGTATCGTGGTGTTCAAGGCAATGGTGGTTAAAGTTTTGGAAACTTGGGGTCCCTCCTAAACTTCGATCCTTTGCTTGGCGACTCTGCACGAATACCTTACCGATCCGCCAAAATGTAGCCTTGAGACTACACTTCATTGATCCTAGCTGCCCTAGATGTCACCACCACCCTGAGACGATCCTCCACCTATTTCGGGATTGCCTGTGGACTAGCTCTATTTGGCAGCAGAGTACATTACTACCTCTGGTCCAGGGTTACAATGCTTCTTCGCCAGCTCAATGGCTATGTGATATTATGCAGTATTATGGAGAAGATATCTTTGAGAAAGTTATTACCATTGCTTGGTCTATCTGGAAAGATTGGAACCTGCTGGTTTTTTAGAATTCCGGAGTTTCCAAAGAACAAATTCCATCGATCGCTCTAGCCTTTCTGTAGAGCTACAAATAGGCCAATGTTCTCGTGAATGGAGCATCTCCCCTGAGCAGACAAGCTTATTGGACCCCTCCACCTGTCCTATACTTCAAGCTTAACACTGATGCCTGTTTCAAGACCGACGGTGTTGGTCTAAGTGCCATCATCCGCAACTTTGCCGGTGATCCTGTAGCTATGGCGACAAAATGGATACCAAGTCGACTGGATGTCGACATCGGAGAAGCATACGCTGCACGGTTGGGGCTCTGCTTAGCACTGGAGAAACAATTTACCCATCTACACCTTGAGTTGGATGCGCAGACTGTTATCAGGCCTCTCCAACGTTCGCAGACGGACAACTCCCCTCTTGGTCGCATTGTTGGCGACATACATTTACTTGCTAGTTTTTTCCAGTCTATTAAGTATGCTTTTGTTCCACGTTTATGTAATAAGGCTCCTCATGAACTTTGTCAGCTAGCCTCTTCTTTTGGGTCGGAGAAGTCCTGGTTTTCGGACTTTCTTAATAGTATCCTACATGTAATTAGGGCTGATATTGATGTAAACTCCTCTGTTTAAATCAATATATGGAGCCTAATTCTCAATATATATATATATATATATATATATAAACCCTTCAAGGATGTACTGGTTCAGATAAAATTGTAAATCAAAACATTTTCATATATATACAACATGCATGTCTCAATAATAGATTTTAGACCCTAGGAATTAGGAGACCCGTCATCAAGATCTAACACTTCCTGGTGAAACGTTCGCATCTAGTAAAATCAGTAAGTCTCTTGTACCTAATCTTTATATATATATATATATATATATCCCTCAAGGATGTACTGGTTCAGATAAAATCGTAAATCATAATATTTTCATATATATACAACATGCATGTTTCAATAATAGATTTTAGACCCTAGGAATTAGGAGACCCGTCATCAAGATCTAACACTTCCTGGTGAAACGTTCGCATCTAGTAAAATCAGTAAGTCTCTTGTACCTAATCTTTTTTTTTGTCTAATTGTTCCTAATTTATTTTTGTACTAGATTTGTCTTTTTTGGGAAGTACTAGATTTGTCTTTCTTTGTATGTTTTTGTTGAAATTTCATCAGCCGCTTGGTGTCCCTATTATCTTTTTTCCTTTTTTAGTATTTAATTTCATAAGCTTTTTTCGAGAGGTAAAGCAAATTAGACAATAATGTCGGTATGTGACTGAAATCTGAATTATGTGTGCCATCCCACGTATGGAAATTCCTAGGTGACAACATCTATACTTTATATAGTGAGATCATTCGCATGTTAAATTATAATTACTAGAAATTTCTAAATAATACATATGGTATATAACTCAAATACATATTTTATTAAAAAAGGCTTTTAGTAGAAATGCTTGGCATCTAAACAGTACTATATTTACAAGGAGCGATAGATTAGGAAAGATGGCAATCAAAATAGTAAGGAACGCAGAATACACGTTTTCGTCCAATAATTTGTGGACAGCTAAGTTAAATCTTACAGTTTCTCAAAATAAATATCGCTGCAATGTTATGGTAGCAGATCCCATAATTTAGTCCTAGGCGTTTGGTGTGAATTAATAATCTCCATAATAGGGAAAGTTAAATACTTAAACTCTTCCCATATAAATAAATCCTCGAAGAGAGAAATCGGAACGACGGCCCACAACAAGGGCCGCACCTCAGTCCTCCCTCAGCAATGCAGCAAGCGAAGCAACAGTGAAACGTCGCCGCTTTTGACAAATGAAAAAAAAGCTAACCTCACTCGCTATCAGACACATAGACAGCACGACACTGGCCACAACCAGCTTCCACGTGTCCCACCCAACCGGCTTCGTCCCTTACAACAACCGCACACAAATGAACGAGACAATGATTGGGTCACTGGGGGAGCATATTTCCCATTATACCCCGCCTCCCCCACACCAGGCGCACGTGTGTGGGCTAAAGCTAAACAAGCCCGCGCTCCATTTGCCTAGACCAGCATGTGTAAGAACTAAAAGAACATTAACCTCGGTGAGTTTGGTTGAAATCTTTAAGTAAGTTTTGTCGGGTTTTTAACCTTTTAAACAGTAAAGCTTTGGCGGCTTTTGTAGTTTTTTCCTTCTCTCTCTGTCCCTCACTTAACTTACTCCTCCTGTCTTGTAAGAAGAGTATTACAGTATATATTTAATACAAAAAATAATAAAACGTCAATCGATAATACAAAAAGGTAATTAACTACACAACTCATTTCCATGTATAAATAGTTTCTCTGGTTGACAGCCAACAGCTCAGTTAGCTGTCCACTCGTTTTTTTTATTCATTGCTAGTTAGTATTATTTCCATTTTTCTGTTTTCCTCTCTTCTTCCCGGAATTCTCCAGAGCGGCAAGAGAGGATACATTACAGCCAGAGTTTGAGAAAGGCTGAGAATAAGTTTTTCCAGTTTTTTTTTTGCCTTGTAAAAATTGCGGGTTCGATATTTTTTTTCCCTTTGTGATTCTAATTCTTTGGTGAGTCAGGTTTTTGGTTAGGGAACTGCTCTGGTTGCATTTGGTGAGGGAGATCTGGTAAAATACTTGGTTTGTTGGGGTTGGTTTTCTTGAATTGCAAGGGATTGGAAGATTCTGTTTTTTTTTTCTTCCTTTGAAGAGACTCCATACAAAACTGAAAGAAGAGGAGGAGGAGAAGGAGGAGAAGCGGAGTAGAAGAGAAGTGACGGTTGCCTTTGAACGCGTGGCTGTCGGGATTGGACTCGTGTAATGCTGCTGCTGTCTTCCAAAAAGCAAGCTGGAATGGGTCGCCTTGATTTTTCTTACGCAGATCCTGTACAATCCCTGTCCCTAGAGATCTGAGGCTGCTGCTCTTTTTTTGCTTTAAAGTCTCAGTTCCCTTTGGTCTTTCCCTCTTGTAACGGATACCGGAAATTAGGAGGAACAGAGAGAGGTGGAGGGCAGAATAAAAAAGCAAGAAAATATGATGAGAATGAAGACTAAACCGACAGGGCCGTCACCCATGTCGAATGGCGGCTCTGCTGGCGGTGGCGGTGGAGGCCAGGCTGGCAACGAGTGGGAGCTCAGACCGGGAGGGATGTTGGTACAGAGGCGGACGGACTCTGATCGGAGCACCGCCCCGCCACCACCGACAATTAGAGTTAGGGTAAAGTACGGGTCAACGTATCACGAAATCAATATCAGCTCACAAGCGACATTTGGTAATTCTTTATGCTTTTTCATTTACTGATAAGAAATCCTATATTTTCTTCTTTAATGATCATTTATTTCCCTTTGCAGTTAGATTGGCAATAGTTAGTGGGTGATCTTTTGTCTTCTCTCCTTTTTTTCTTTTTAAAAAAAGAAAATTCAGTGAAAGAGCGAGTGATTGTTGACAGGTTGGGGTTTCTTTCTTTCGTCGGTTTTTTTTTGGGTTGCAGGGGAGTTGAAGAAAATGTTGTCAGGGCCAACAGGGTTGCACCATCAAGACCAGAAGCTGTTCTACAAAGACAAGGAGAGGGACTCAAAAGCGTTCCTTGACATTTCAGGGGTCAAGGACAAATCCAAGCTCGTGCTCCTCGAGGACCCAATTAGCCAGGAAAGACGGTTTCTTGAGATGAGAAAGAGTGCCAAAATGGAGAAGGCTTCCAAATCCATCTCCGAGATCAGCTTGGAAGTTGATAGGCTCGCTGGCCAGGTATACTATTATTATTAAACTTGTGATCCCTTCAAAGTAGGCCTTGATGATGATGATACCTCTGTGTCTGTCTGTCTTCTTCTTGTTGGTCGTTGGATACTGATTTCTATATATATGAACTTGAATAGGTATCGGGTCTTGAATCTGTAATTTCCAAAGGTGGGAAAGTAGCAGAGAAAGACGTGCTTAATTTGATTGAGTTATTGATGAATCAATTGCTGAAACTAGACGGGATTATGGCCGATGGAGATGTGAAATTACAGAGGAAGATGCAGGTACCTCTCGTTTCACTGCATAATTTCCATTATATTTTTGAATTATTATTGCTGCTACTATTCTTTTTGCTGCTATCTGTTTAATTTATTGACTTTTTTTTGCATAAAAGGTTAGGAGGGTGCAAAAGTATGTGGAGACTCTAGATATGTTGAAGATTAAGAACTCCGCACCTAATGGTAATTCCTTACCAAATGGTAATGGAATGCAGCAGCCACTAAAACATTCAAATGCACAGAGACAGGCCCCAATTCAAGAGCGGCAGTCAAGGCATCATCCCAATGGACAAAGACAACTAATACCAATTGACGAAGAGGAGCAGCCCAGGCACTCGGGTGAGCAACACTACTACCAACAGCAGCAGCAGCCATCGTCAAAGCAATCAACATCTGGGGCAGTTGTTGTTACTACGCAATGGGAGACGTTTGATTCTAGCCCGGCATTGATGCCGGTCCCCTCAACATCCACTTCTTCTTCCACCTCAGCGTCTAATAATTCGGTCCATCAACCCAAGTTCCCTTGGGATTTCTTCGACTGAGCTCTATGCCACGTAGTACTTTTCTTTTTTTTTTTTTTTAATCCTTTTTGGTGTGTGTGGATGTGCTTTGGATTTGCCTCCATTTGGTTTGTTATGTCCTCGATTCTTTGATGTATCTAGATTTGTTAGAACCCCTCTTAACTTGCCATTCAGTTCAAACAAGCAATAAATGGGGTCACTGCGATAGTTGATTATTGCTATTAATCCTTTCCATGATATGTATCCTGCTCTCCTCAAATTCCTTTGCCAATTTGTATTGTTCTGGTTCTTTGATAGCCCTTAGTTAATACAAATGGACATACACATATATATATATATGTTTTGAGATTTTGTAACTTCAGGATGTGGGCTCTTTCCCATCTTATTTGGGAGGACATGTCTTCTCCCATTAATAAATGACTCGGTCTGAAGAACAACGTTTCAGTATTTTTGCTCTCTCCTTTTATGATGTCAGTCACGCTGGGTGTTTACTTGGATAGTCCTCTGTTTCTACATGAGACACTTGTGGCTTTGCTGATGATAAGTTACCACCAACCCTAGCTAATATGCCTTGCTTCCTGTTTGGGCTACAAACTGACAAAAAGGAGAGGTGTAATTCAACTGCCGAAGGGGGGGATTTTGTCAATCCAAGTAACTAACCTCCAATCATAGAAAGCCAACTGTTAATAAAAGTACATGGGAAATGATAACGGTGGATTAGTTTAACGTGGAAAGGGATGTCTATCCTGGGTATGATTTGTTTTACACGTTTCGCCTATGCCGAATCCAGTAACTAAACCTCTTTTGGACTCCTCTGCTATTATGGCGATCCCCCAAAAGGCTATAACCATTAACCAAACCCTCCTCCAGGGCCAATGGAGTTCAGGGTAGGCGGCAAAATCAGTTTAATAATCCTTTTTATGTTTTCAGAAAAAATGCGATCATGCTATATGAGTGCAGGTCATTATTTTCATAGAAAACGATCATGGAATTTTATGAAGTAAGCATATACATGTCAGTTCATACTTCCCCGGCGTTGAATTCCAATTCTGATTGGAACACATGGAAATTTTACAAAATGACTTGCAATCATCTACTTAGATGTGGGTTTGTTATGCATTTCCATGGAAGCTTCAATGTTAAGATTAGTTTCTACTTAGAGTAACACCCTAGTTTAATTTCTCATCCTTCAAAAGCATCCAACACAATACCAAAGCCAATCACCAAACCTCTCTCATCCAAAACAATAGCAAAGCCAATATAAAGAATACTTAAAAGGAACGTGATTAGTATCTTCTAAGCCTTCATTATCCACTGAAAATGACACCACGGAGGACATAATGTTGGGAAGTAGAAGAACAATATTTCCCCAAAACTTGTTCAAGATAGATTCTAAACTTTCTGTAGGCACCATGGAAAGAGGCAATGGTGCGACTTTACCACAAACAGAAGAATGATGTAACCTTAGATCGGGCCTGGGTGTACAAAAGCTAACACATCTCGTTGATTTAATAAAGTCCATCTTGGACACATCCACCAACAAGATTCTAGATGTAAACTTTTGTTACGATTATTAAAGCAGAAGCACAAAGGTAAAAAATCCATTGAAGTTTGTACTACTACTATAATAAAGATGCAGGGACACTTTACCAAAAATAGTCGGCATCTCAAAAGATAATTAGACATTAGATGGGGGAAAAAAAAAACTTTTGCAGGACAACAGCAAATTCCCAGAAACAGCAAAGCTACTATTATGGAAAACGTTCTACAATTTTAAATGTCTAGATATGCCAAGGAAAGTATTGATTAGTATAAAAAATTGGTTAGTTGCATTATAAAATGGTTGTTGTGTCTTTATCCGGGCATCCGGTGCAAAGCATCAATCATGTTTAGACAAAGCAATGCTTAGCTAAGCAATGCCAATAAATGAAATCGTCTTGTCGGTGCATGAAAATTAACAAAAAGATAATTAGGACCAATATCAAATGGGGCGTCAATTCCCTTAAAATTTTAACGTGCGTTCCTTCCAAGAAGCAAATTCCACCAAATTATGCAATCGAGGACCGAATCTCTCCCGTGTAGGTTGAGTTCTATTTAATTTGGAACCTGATATTGGTCAAAAAAGAAAGAGGGCACGAATCGACAAGGTATGGTATGAAGTTAAAGACCGAGGTCGAGGGTGACATGACATCCTACTAATTTCTTACTTATACAGCAGTAACCTAGGGTGTTTTACTCCCCGCGGGAAACAGAATGATTATACCAAGGAGAAATTAATTTATCATCATCCAGAACCTTTTCAAGTTTTTTTTCTTTTTTTGGACCAACAGAACCTTTTCAAGTTAGCAAATATCGAATGGTAATTAAGCGGCGCACAATAAAGTATAAACAATCGTGGCCAACTAAGAAACCAAGATCTAGTGCACGTAATCGACGGCCAAAACTAAAACAACCACCACCATTCGTATCACCAGAGGAAGAAAAGTTTTTGAGTTCCAGTTTTAGCTTGAAGACCTTAAAACCTCTAGTTAAGCAAACTAATTTCCATTGGCTGCTGTTGGCTTCCACTTCTTTTCCATCTATAATACCAACCAATCTATCATCCACCTCCTCAAGCATTATACTACATTGGTGGAGAAATATCGCTTTTAATTTATTTAGTAAAACTAAAAACTTTCTTTCCATGAGGAAATATATTTTCGGAATAACATAATGCCAACTCCTTGAATTCATTCCTCGTTCTCTCCCAACAAAAATAAATTTTTCTAGTGCAGTCCACGGAGAAACATTAACCTCTAGTTATAGCGCCACTCCAATTCTAATTACAACTAGGCTTGGCAATTCCAATTCTTTTATACGAGGGAAAGTTTGGTAAAAAAACAAGCGGAGAGATATTTATTTATACAAGGGAAACAAATGCTTGGTCGTTTATGGATTCTTATGATTTGAATTGGGCCTCAAATGAAACAATGGGCCTTACTTCCGAAGCTTTCCGGACAAAGTTTTTCAAAAGTATGTACCGTGGGCTAAAGGATTATGCAGTGAACTTTCCAGAGGCGTTAAAAGGAGTACAACGAGCAGGGCCCAACCCTATAATTTTATTAGTATACAAAGAAATTAAGGAACTAACGGGGCTGATGCAAGCAAGCCCGAAGAAGTGTATGTGGGGGGCCAATGGGCTTTATGTTAGACGGGTTATTTTTCCTTTTCGGGTACACAACATTGGCAAAGAGTTGGAGCAAATGATTTCTTCCATTCTTTTTACTACAACCATCAAAAGGCGTCATCATTCTATATGCATGAAGATGGCTGTAAAAAGAAGGATCCTGCGCTAATAATTTCTACCATCATTAGCATAATTTACCCAATTTTCGACCACACCTGCTCCAGAAGAGTAAGACTTGGAGGGGCATCGTGTACTTTTTTAACCCGAAAGGGAAAGGAAAAGGACTATGCATGCATAATTTTCGCAAGTTTGAAAGTTAAAAGGGTATTGACAAAGTTGAAGGGTTAGACTCTTGTTGAGTGAGTGGGTGGGTTCACACTTCATACTTTTAGATAATTTTGTTTGCGATATGGAGCCTTTTTACTTTAGCCTTCCTTTCAATACCGTCCATTAAATGGAAGGGTATCATTCTCGTGACTCGTGTGATAGTTGCTGAAAGAAGCACTGTCTAAGTGCTCTTCAAACAATTGTGGCACATTAAATAAAAAAAGAAATATCTTCAAAACAAAATGGGTGGTGTTTGTTTATCAGTCATTGCTGACTCATCAAGAGAACGTATCCTAAGCAAATTGCAAAAACACTACTATAGGAAAATGCTTTCAACTAGTTCTTTTCTTTTTTTTCTTTTGCATTGGTGTCTTGGGCGAACCCATTTTTAAGGGATAATAACGGGGTCAAATTAATCCATTTTTTTGCTTCTGCACTGGTGTCTAGGGCCAATCCACCTTTAAGGGATAACAACAGGCTCGCCACTAGCTTCTAGAGTGCTGCGTTTCCAAGACTCGAACTCGAGATCCCTTGGTTAAGTTAGAACAACTCCAACCAATTGATCTAACTCATCGGGGTTCAACTAGTTCTTTTCATTTGCATTATTTAACGGTATTGCCCACTTTAACCTAATATTTAAGTTTGCTTTTTTACACCCACATGTATCATTACATTCTTGTTTGGAACAATATGAGAATTCTTTACGCCAATTCATGAAAAAACCTACATGTGGGCATGCAAGAATGAAGCTGAATAGTGGTGTCAATTCCTTCTTCACTTTGGGGTCAATGCCAAGTAGCATGTTTTTTTTTTTGGCACAGCAAGTACGAAAGCTCTTTATTTTTTTATTATCCAATAAATGGATAGAAACTTGTGCAAGTTTTTAGTTCAACTCACTTAGTTTCAAGACCACGCATTAAGAATGTTTTACATAATTTTACAACACTAACCCCTACCTTATATATATATATATATATATATCGGAACTATTGAACCACAGACTACTTAGAAAGATACAAAAAAAAGAAGATGTACCGGGATAATTGCCCAGGTTTTGTTGTACTCATTTGACTTAATTTTTATAGTACATTAATAATTTCAGGTTTCAAAACAAAAAAAAAAGAAGGAGATGTATCTATATGTTCTACTACTCGAGCAAAGTTGCTTCAATTTGATTCAAATTTGACACGGAACCGTGCCCCATGGCTGCTAAAGTTTTCACAATGTCTTCCCATATCGCCACCTTTTTCATATTCTTTTACTGGGGGAAAAAAATGGCCGAATATAAAGAAAGGAGTTTGCCAAAAAGATACGCAATCTTCCCAGTTATTCACTTATTAGGTTTTTGTCCTCAAGCATTCCGTACCCTTATGTTGTCTGTCTCCCGGGGAGGGTACCGATTCCTCTTCTGTTGCCATTATCCCCGTAGATACGCTTGCTAATTAGTTTATATCTTCCTCCAAGTTATCCAAGTGGTCCATTTTCTGTATGTGAAAATGACCCTTTTTTTTTACTTTACCTTATCTGAAACAGAAGAAAGAAAAGAAAAGCTGATATGCACGTCGTCCTCCTCAGCAAGCTAGAATCGAATCTAATGTGAGCAGAAACTATAGATTCATAACAATCCACATAAAAAGAATATATATATCATATCTCCCTCATTTGAGACAAGATAAATTTCAATGCATTTCAGGTTCACATTCAGAATAATTTACTAAATTTAAGTGAAGGAGACACGTAAGGACAGCAAAAAATCCAAAGAAAAACTGAGTCCAACTTGATTAAGGCCCAAAAGTAGATAGAGACATGACAACGAAGAAAAGTGACTAGAATATTAGTGAGTTCATAGTGTGTGTATATATATATATTAGTAGGATTTATCGTTTAACTGTACATCTCATCAACCAGGCTATAAAGTACAAACGGCCGCGAGATATGGCTGGACCGCAAATCTATCATGTTCAGAACCCTTTTTTTTTTTTTTTGTTCAGAAAGAAAAGATCATGCGTTCGTATCTATCAATCAACCTGGAAAATCTGAAACATATATATTGAAGCACTTAAATTAATTTTACCCTCTAATTGGTTTGGCAGTTTAACAAGCACCGACGAATGTATACATATATAATGACATAAACCTGCAACTAGTTGGTAATAAAAAATGGCCACACACCTGTCTACTCTTAAGGATGCATAACCTAATCTTTGATTTACCAGAAAAAAAAAATTAATAATAATCTGGTGGTGGCTTTATCAAACAAGGGGGAGAAAAAGAGCCCTGCCGTGTAATCACCACTACTCTACTTTATAAATTGTGTTTCAATATTCAAATTACATGAAGAAGGATCCTTTGACAAGGTGGAGCCAAATAAAAGGTTCACAAAATGATGAAAACTTTCGGTTAGATAATCATATGACAATTGGACTTAATTTTAAGCACTTCGGGGTTAACCAACTTTGCTGGGTCAAGAATGGTGTCACCAAAAGTACACAACTGCGGCGCCTGATCTGGGACTGACGATTCTGGCACAAGGTGGGTGGGTGAGTCATGAGCTGAATGAATCAATTTTGTACCACTTTGAACTTTGAAGTTTGAACAAATTATAAATATCACCAATTACAATATAGTAGTAATAATTAAGATCATAGTGATCCGTTAGCTAGCTATAGTCGTAGTGTTTGCTTTGCTTTTCTTGTACTGTTGTCGTCCGAAAGATTCATCAAGAGCCTCAGGAAATCTACTTCGTGAATCAAAAAAACGCTTTTAAGCCACGCTTAATTTTAAACAAACAAATCCCTGTAGTGGCTGTGGCACTTTGTTCACTGATGACGCAGATAATACGGGAGCCCGCACGAGTTCATATCATCATAATTAGTATCTTAATTAATCGGTCTACTTAAAGCTGCTAACCTCATACAGCATTTTTGATGTGTACCCAATCTTGATGCATGCGTTGAACATATTAGTTAATCCATATTAAGCATTTTTTGCCTTTTGTTTTCAATGAGGAACTAGCTTTAGTTCTTGCTAATCGGGATCGGATTCATTGCATAGAATATGCAAGCATTCAAGCGCGCAGGCATGCATGTATATCTGTAATAATTATTTATATATTCGATGATTTATTTGCTTGCATTAATCGAGCTCCAAGTTGCAAATACTATTCTACTCCACGATTCATGCATGCATGGAGTTTTGAAAGAGATTATATAAGAATTTGTTCTCATTAATGTTCCACGAAAGGATTAAAAAATCTCTACTTGCACACAGCTTTTTCTCAAAATTGTGTAAGGTTTCAAGATCCCGATAAGCATGAGTACCGGCCGGGCCAAAAAGAGATGGAGAGATAGATAGGGAAACACAGAGAGGGATCAGGGATTTGGCTCTCTATCTATTCTATCGCCCTTCTTTTAAAAAGAAGACCTTTTTTCAAGGTCGTCAAGACTCATCAAAAGATCAGGCCCGAAGTTGACACGGAATCTCTGGCAATTTGAAGCCGTCAAAAGTTACGTCATGTTATGAGAAGTAGGCCATTATTGTATTTGTATAGTACGCCGGAGTACGTAGTAGTAGGAGTATTACTCATCATCTTGTGTTGGGTGCCCAAGACGAGGGGAACAAGGAGATAGCTAGGCATTTAATTTGGGATATATACTACCAAAACCTATACACTACAAAAGTACAAAATACGAGGTGGAGGTAGGATGGACGATGGATTAATGGGGATACATGCGTATTCTTGTCTGCTTTAAAGGGCGACACCCCATCCTCTTATTCTCCACCTCCCCCGTGCCCCATCCATCAATGCCCGTCTCCATCCTTGACATTGACCCTTCTTCTTTGCATACTCTCTCTCATTTTTATATACTCCTATATCCCTTATCTTATCTGCTTCAACAATACACACGCAATTTGGTCAAACGAACTTAACTATCTCATCATCACCTCTCTCCTTTTCATTTTGTCAATTTGTGGCCTCGGATTTATTCCATCCCCATATAACTTTGCCATGCCACAGATTCTATGACGACCACTAACCTAAATTACTACTACTACTATTATTTAATACAAATGATATAAAATTTTGCCACTTAGGTACGTGTTCACAACGAAATCTTAAGAATTTCATTCAAACATTCATCCTTAATTTATCCGGTCCTCTCAATTCGTGCTCCAATTATACGTATCTCTTGTGAAAATTTAGTCTTAGAAATGACGAATTTCAAGTCATAAGTGTGAAGTTAATTAAAGAAATAGACAGTAGTGTGGGCGCAGCGACGATGATGCTCGTGCTTCCTAAACTTGGTACAAAATTGAATCCCCTTAGAGAGTGTGCGGTCCAATTAGTGGCACAAAACAAACAAATCCAATTCGCTAATTGCCCTTTCTGATTTCGTCAAATGATATTTTCAAACTTGATGCTGGATTAATACTTTTGTGACGGAACCTTAAGAAAATTTGATGTGGAGTGAATGACGGATCCTAGGACGACTATATGTAAGTATAAATACATATAAAATTAAGCTTCTACTGATCACATACTCTATTCTAGAAGATGGACAGTGACGAGACAATCCATAAAGCTGGGAGTATTTAGTCGTCTCCATATCTTGACGATTTTTTTTTTTTTGGAACTGATCTTGACGATTTCAAACATGAAGAAAATTCGACAAAGGTGAATTAAAGTCCTTCGAACCAAAGTCCTAACTTTATCACATAGACGACATTCATTAATTGATAATAATATAACAGTATGTAACTACACTATGTGAGGAATATTTCAGTAAGTATTCATTACGTATAGGGCCACATATATACACTGTCAGATGAAGTATCACGATCAGATACAACACTGATGAGATAAAGATGTACGTTGTGAAACCTATCTACAAAAGATGGTAACGTAGCATACTACTAATACAAAGTGATCAGATAGAAAGAGTCCTAGTATGTTAGGAAGATGTATCTGTGAATACTCCCCCACAAGTTGAGGGTGGTAGCTTGCAAACTCGAAGCTTGTTCCTCAAAAATTCATATCTCTGTCGCGGCAAAGACTTAGTTAGAATATCGGCAATCTGGTCACTGCTGGACAGAAAACGAACGAGCAAAGCACGCCTGGCAACCTGTTCCCGCACAAAGTGATAATCAATCTCTATGTGCTTTGTCCGAGCATGAAGAACCGGATTAGCAGCAAGATATGTTGCTCCTAAATTATCACACCAGAGAATAGGCGCCATGGTAATCGAAACCCCAAGTTCTTGGAGCAATGAACGAACCCATAATACCTCAGCTGACGCATCGGCTAACGACTTATATTCTGCTTCAGTAGACGACCGGGACACTGTTCGTTGTTTTTGGGCTCTCCAGGACACCAAATTCATGCCAAGATAGACTGCCATTCCGCTTGTTGATCGTCTGTCATCTACGGAACCAGCCCAGTCGGCGTCAGCAAAGGCCTGTATCTGGTTGGTGGACATGGCTGAGAGAAAAAGACCATAGTGTATTGTATGTTTGACATACCGTAGCAACCTTTTGACAGCAGTCCAATGACTCTCTGCTGGAGCGTGCATGAATTGGCACAACTTATTCACCATGTATGCAATGTCAGGTCTGGTCATTGTCAAATATTGCAAGCCTCCAACGATGCTCCTATACTTCGTCGGATCCTCATAAGCTGGTTTATCTTCCTTAGACAATACTACCTTTGTACAAAAAGGAGTCGAGATTGGCTTGGCCTTACTGAGACCTGCACGAGCCAGAAGATCTGCAGCATATTTTTGCTGGGTCAAAAATAGCCCAGTTGCATCTTGTGTAGTTTCAATGCCAAGAAAATAGCCAAGGTGGCCGAGATCCCTTAGGGCAAATTGCCTGCCAAGGTCTTGTACCAACTTATTGATTGCGCTTGAATCTGTACCGGTGATGATTAAATCATCAACATAAATAAGAACAAACAAAGAGATACCGCCATGGTGATATATAAAGAGCGAAGTATCATTTCTGGAAGGAAGAAAACCATATCGTTGAAGAAAATTGGCAAGGCATGCATACCAGGCCCATGGCGCTTGGCGAAGGCCATATAATGATTTGTGCAACTTACAGACAAAAGAGGGGTGTCGTATGTCTGTAAATCCAGGTGGTTGCTCCATATAGACATCCTCTGCAAGGGTACCATTTAAGAAGGCATTATGGACATCTAACTGACGCAGAGGCCAGCGTCGAGTCACTGCGAGAGAGAGCAAAATCCGGACAGTGGCCGGCTTAACTACCGGGCTAAATGTCTCATCAAAATCCAAGCCCTCCTGTTGATGAAACCCCTTGGCAACCAAACGTGCCTTATACCTCTCCAAAGTGCCATCAGCCCGCAACTTAGTCTTATATACCCAGCGGCAGCCCACAATATTCATATGAGGTTGACGAGGTACAAGAGTCCAAGTGTGGTTATTAATCAAAGCTGACATCTCAGCTTGCATAGCCTGCTGCCAGACGGGTTCAGTATGTGCCTGCTTAAAAGACTTTGGTTCGGGTAGTATAGTAGTAATTGTGGTGGAGTAGGTTGCATAGTCAGTAAGGCGAGAGCTGGGTTTCGGATTGCGTCTCAAAGTCATAGTGTGTGTGCGAGTACTGGGTGCTTGAGGTTGAGGTGGGTGGTGTAGGGCATCATTAGTGGGTGGTGCCAGATTATGTGGAGGAGCAAGTGGAGCTGGATCAAGAACAGGAGGATTAGTCGGTGGCCCAAGTATTGGAGCAGCGTTAACAACCTCACCAATAGGACGAACACGTACTGGACAGCTAGACCAAGGGAGAGGTGTAGATGTCACAGAAGGAAGAGAGGAGGAGTGATAAGGGAAGACATCCTCAATAAACCGTACTTGACGAGCAATGTAGAGTTTGTGTTTGACAAAATCATAGCATTTATACCCTAAATGTTGGGAGCTATACCCCAAGAAAACACAAGGCACTGAACGAAAATCCATTTTATGTTTATTATATGGACGAACAAACGGAAAACACAAGCAACCAAAGACTTTGAGAAAGGAGTAGTTTGGTTGTTGGTGAAATAACATTTCATGAGGAGTTTTGTGGTGAAGTATTCGAGTGGGCATCCTATTAATCAAATAGACAGCAGCTGAAAAGGCATGGTGCCAAAATTTCTGAGGTAAGGCTGATTTTGCTAAGAGTGTTAAGCTTGTTTCAACAATATGACGATTGCGACGTTCGACCATGCCATTTTGTTCATGCGTGTGAGGACAGATTAAGCGATGAACAATTCCTAACTCATTGCATAGTTTGCTTACCGGACGAAATTCGCCCCCCCAATCAGTTTGAAGACTTTGCAACTTAGTGTTAAACAAGCGTTCAACCATGCGAACAAATTGTGCAAAAACAACAACGACATCAGATTTATTTGCAAGAGGGAAAAACCAAACAAATCGAGAGTACACATCAACAAAAAGTAATAAATACTTATGACCATCGACAGACATGACAGGGGCAGGACCCCAAACATCACTGTATACGAGTTCTAATGGCTTAGAAGCCTTATGTAAACTAAGAGGAAGGGAAAGACGACTGGACTTGCCTAGAGGACAAGACTGACAACCACGAAAGACAGAGGAACCGGGGACAGGAAGTTTATTCTTGGTCAAGATTTGACGAAGCACATCACTGTGGGGATGCCCCAACCAATGGTGCCACACTTCACTGGACGCTCGAGTAGTAAGAAAAGCTGATGGTGACTTGGACGATGACCTAAGACGGACTTGATAAAGACCATCAACGCTCGGGCCGGAAAGAAGAACCCTCCTGGTAACCTGATCCTTCGCACAAAAAAAGGTTGGATGGAATTCAAAAAAGGCATTATTATCAAAGGTAAACTGTTGCACAGATAACAAAGGCTTAGTAAGAGAAGGTACATGAAGAACTCGTTTAAAAACAATAGGGCGAGAGGGATGAGGAAGAGAAAAAGAACCAATATGTCGAATAGGCAGGCGCATACCATTCCCAACCTGAAGCTGATCTGGTCCCTTGTACTCATCAACATGTCCGAGACTAGCAATATCCGGCGTTACATGATTGGTCGCCCCACTATCGGGATACCAAGTTGTGTAGCCTTGATAAGATGGTGTCGATGCAGGTGCCGGAGGATAATAAGCATGTTGTGGAGGGAGAGGGGCCGGGGCATGAGTCACATAGGCAGCAGGTGGTGCGGATGGGGCTGCAATCCGCTGAAAGCACTGTGGGGCAGTGTGATTATAACCATTGCAAATCTGGCAACGCACACCCTGTGGTCCCCGAGAAGAAAACCGGCCGCCACGTCCTCTATTAGAACGTCCTCCACGACCACGGCCACGATTTGGTGACCGAGAAAAGGCAGCCGATGGTTCCTGCCGATCAGATGGTGGCAAAGTCTGCACGGTGTTACCTTCAGGAACAGGAAGAGAACTAGTGATATCAAGCTTGGACAGGGAGTCACCATGAGGAAACTCGTGACTGACAAGATGGCTATGAAGTTCCTGAAAAGAGACAGGCTCGGGTCGAGCATTCAAAGTGGTCACAATATCCTTGAACTCACTACGGATACCACGGAACACATAGAGATTGAAATCAAGTGTGGATATAGGACGCCCAGCAGCCGCGAGACCATCAGCATAGAGTTTGGCCCGATACAAATAATCGGAGACAGGCTCATCCTTATGAACGAGACGCTGAAGGCCAAGGTGCAATTCCATAATTCTGGTCTGGGAAGGAGAGGCATAATTGGTGGCAAGAGTATCCCAGACAGCCTTCGAAGTACCGAGATCCATAACTAGAGGCATCACCGCCTCAGTGAGCGAGGAAAACAAAGTGCTAACCAGTAGTTGATCCTGTTGCACCCAGAGGGGGTGAGCCGGATTTGCCTTGCCCTCAACAGTCTCTGGCGGACACACAGTGGTGCCATCGATATACCCCCATAGCCCTTGCCCAGTGATAAAGACACGCACTTGAGCCCTCCAGGGAAGATAATTTGTTGCAGAAAGCTTAATGGATATATAGTGACTAGCATTAGGAAGTTGAGGGGCTGAGGAGGAGGCGGCCATAGGTAGGGCTTAGGGCAAAACAAAAGAAAAAGAGAAAACAAGAAGGGAAAAGGAACCGAAGGCTCCGCTACCAAATAGAACAGTATGTAACTACACAATGTGAGGAATATTTCAGTAAGTATTCATTACGTATAGGGCCACATATATATACACTGTCAGATGAAGTATCACGATCAGATACAACACTGATGAGATAAAGATGTACGTTGTAAAACCTATCTACAAAAGATGGTAACGTAGCATACTACTAATACAAAGTGATCAGATAGAAAGAGTCCTAGTATGTTAGGAAGATGTATCTGTCAATAATAATTTGTTCCCTTCTAAGGGCAATTTTTTGGCTATAAAAAATTTTGGCCTTTTGGTATCTAGTGTGTTGCTTTAATTATGGAAAGGGTAAAATGGATGAACAAGTCCTAATGCTATGCTAGCTACTACGAACTAGATCCAAAACTGGTTTTTTCTACTCTGTTATTAGGTGATAAAAGATTTTTAACGCCTCGGGACCTAGGTTTATAACCTCTCTGAATACGATGAAAAAAAAAATGAAGTTTACTTAGTTTACATATATGCCCACGTATGGGCAGGCCAAATCGATTGAGCTTAATTTCATTTGATAGAAATTGAGCTGAATTATGTATCAGATAGCCAGTCGGCGATGGCTTCAGTAAACAAAATCGTTACCAATAACATAATTGAGCCAATGTTTAGCATAAAAAAAAAAAAAAAGTTAATTGAGCCAATGGTTGGTATGGGCCGGACAGACAACCGTTGTACGTGGTAATACTACATATATACATCTTTTACTTAAATTGATTAGAAGTCAATTTGGCGCGGGAGGGTTTGACTTTATAGATGTTTCTTCTTAGTTCATCAACTCGTTTTAAATCAAATAGGGGGTATTTTTTTTTTCCATTCCATTCCATTAATTTACTGGAAGGTGCCCGGAGGATATATGTGGTTATATATACATGCGCCCACAGAAATTGGCATGTGGTATTGTATATATATGTACCATATGATCTTCTTGTCTCATAAATTATGGCGTTGGGGATCTAAACTTGAACAAGAATTCATTAATTAATTCTGTGCCTAGCTACCTGCTGGAAGCCTGGAATACATCATCGACAGCTCAAGTACTAGGCAAATGATCATAATTGTATGCACGTGGTACCTAATTTATCAGAAAAAAGTTTGAAGTGATCAGTTTGCAGGCTTGCAGCGTTTCAAGAACATAATTCCACATTTCGAATCTACACAGAAGTTTTCAAACTAAAGAATATTGCTTTCCATTTCATTTTTTGTTTCGTGATTTGACCTCATTTCTATGGGTTAATTTAGACCCCATGTTCACAATAGGGTATACATATATTTATGCAAATAAACAAAAATAATTGTTCATGCATGTTAGACATCCATGTATAAAATTTTTGTACATAATCTTCCTTATATAAAGGCAAAATAAGGTCAAAGACTGGTTTATTATAAAATATATTATGTAATTGACAAAAGAAAATAACACCTAAACATTGCCGTAAAAGTTGGTTCCTCTAACTCTAAAGTGTTGCTTTTTCAAACTCGAGGTCCTTAGATTAAGTTCGAACAACTCTAACTAGCCCATCTAACCCATCGGCCTTTAATATTACAGATCACTTTGTTGCTTTAAATTTTTAAATTTCTTGCATGAGATCCATACTGTTAGCATTAAAAAAAAATGAGATCCATACAAATGCTCGTCTCTCTTTTTATCTACCTTTTGACTTGTAATTCTCCATAAAAAAATTAGACAATTTCTTTTACCCATAAAAGAGCGTATATTTATGCGGACAATATCTTCGTAATGCATATGCCTCGAAGCTAAGTTAGTATTTCAAAATGTCATTCTCGAAAAAAAAAAAATGTCATTGACCCGGAATTGGAACCATGAGTTGATGACACTTGGCAACATTGGAAGAGACATAAGTGAGAGTAAGCCATTCGAATTGTTTCGAGGTCAAAGGGCTATTTTTTTTTTTTGTCAATCTCTTTGTTATTCTTATTATAGCCTGCAAGGCCTGGTGCTATCAGCGAGATTCCGGGTTTACCATAATAAAAAAATTGGTGGTGAATGGCTTAATGTTCTATAGAAGATCGAAGATCCAACTACCCATTGCACAAAGCGGTTTATGGCTGGGGAAACCAATAGTTCAAGAAATTGGAAATAATGTACTAGGATAGGAGCAGTAAGGAATATTTTTCTAAAAAATAAAATGGCTTCTGCCCATCAAACGTCATAAACTATTTAGTAATATTAATATATCTCTCAAGTTAAACTTGACATAGATGATGCAGTACAATGTCAAAATCAATTTGCTACTGCGGGAGGTTTTATCCGAGGTTTACGTGGATAACTAGTCACCTATTGGTATTATATAAGGAATTGGGTGGTGACATAAAAAAAACATCTATATTAAAAAAATATTTATACTATTATAATATATTTTTCGATAAAAAAATTAAAGAAAATAACACTTAAAATTATCTTAATTTTGTAGTAGGAATTATTCTTTAATGTGGACGAATTAAGAGTTTAGATGTATATTTTGCCAATGAGTTTTAATTTCAACCAAATATAAAGGAAATAAAAGTACATCAAAAGTAGGAATATATACATAGATATAGATATATATATTCGTAAGAAAAAATAATAAGAAAGATTGGAGAGGATGAGGGAGACGTGTGTAGGCATATATACATAGATATAGATATATATATACTCGTAAGAAAAAATAGTTAGAAAGATTGGAGAGGATGGGGGAGGGATGTGTCACTCCTAATATGTGTGTCTCTATTTGTAGGCTTAGGATGTATGTAACGACCCAGGTAAATTTTCTATTAATTTTACCGTTCTATTTTGACTTTTACGGTGGTGAATAAAATTTTATCGCGGTTAATCAAGAATTTTACCAAACCGAGTTAATTTTTATTTTCACTATTAATTTTACACTCTCAAAATTATTATTATTATTGTTGTTATTGTTGTTACCATTAATATTATTTTCCTAATCAAATTTAATAATAATGCTTTTGTTATTATTTTGCTGGGATATTTTGTTACAATGATTTACTAAAATTTCATCTTTTATTTCCGCAATATTTAATAAATTAAACCTTGAGGATTTATTTTGAATTTTATAAAGGAATAATTTCTAAATCATGGTTAAGTTTTATAAAGAATAAGTTAAAATGTTAAACACAAGGTTTAATACCGATACGCGTTTTGGAGTGTCTCTCGTTAACCGAGCCTCGGTTTTCAATTCCAAGATTTGGACGACGCTCAGGGATATTAATCGGATTTTCCGAACCCAAGTTGTATTTTTGGACTCGGGACGGAAATTCGAAAGGACGAGAGTGCCCCTGCGATTGCGATGTCCCGACAAAAATCCAAATTCTTATCTTTTCTTGTTTTCTTTTCCTCTCTTTTCTTTCTTTTCCTTTTCTCCGTTTTTCTCTCAGCTGGCCCCCTTTTCCTATTTTTCTTCCCTCCCTTCTTTTCTTACTTTTTCCTTTTGTTGTCATTTTCTTTTCCTTTCCTCACTCGTGACCAATCGGCCCTCCCCATTTTCTTTCTCCCGTGTCTTCATCCTCCCTTCCTCCTCTTTATCTTCACTTCTCTTCTTCCGGTTCCTCACGCTCCCTCTCTGCCTCTATCTCTCCCTCTCGTTTTCCTTCTCCTGCCTTTATCATCATCATCTTTCTCCTTCCTCTCCACTGAGACAACCACCACCACCGCCACCTCAAACCACTGGACCACCACCTTCCTACCACTCTTTTCTTCCTCCCTCACTCACCGAGACACCCACCTATCGGTTCTTAATTGTCTCAGCTTCTTCCTCAATCAATCACACATCAACCCTCCCCCGTGATTTATCCGCTTCCCCTCTCACAACCGAGTCGCCGCCGCCTCTGTTCGCAGCCTGTCGCCTCTACCGCCGCCGCTGTACCTTCCTCCTCCTATCTCCTCTTCTCCTCCTCTGCCCCAGCTCTGTTGCCGCTGAAGTCGCCACCAAGCAGAGGAGCAGATCGCTGTCAAGTCGCCTCCGCCCCTTTCCCCAATCACGCCGCTGTAGCACCCTCTTCCTTTCCTCAATTTCTGTCGCCCCGCTGTCACCTCCGATTTGCCGCCGTCGCCGCCTTCGTGGCACTGTGGGCAGTGGAGATGCTGCTCTTGGAACTGATGTATTGATGATGGACTGTGTGAACGTTTTTGCCTGCGTGAACAGTAGCAGCCGGAATCTGGCGAGTTTCCGGCAGTCCCGGGAATTTTCCGGCGAACCCGGAAACGAACCTTTGGGAATATCAAGGCTTAACCGGATACCAGCTTCCGAGGAGTATCAGGTGAGGTTGCATATACGTCATTCCACCCGTGATAGCCGGGATGGTTGGTCTTGGAACTACATAGGTTCCATTGCATCTTATGGTTGTTGTTGACGATATCTTGGTAGTAATTACTGATATTTGTTGTGAGGATGGGTAACCTTGGATATGTGTGCCTGTAATACTGTGTTTGTTTTTGTTGTTTGATTGAACTGCTGAATCGATTATTGGCTGTTATATGTTTGCTAGGGAAATTGTTGATGATTATTGTTTGCTATTTATTTGCTGTGGATTTTGCCATGATGTTGCTGAAATGTGCTGTTGGTTTGTGATATTGTGAGTAACCATTGAGCTGTTAATTGTGAGTATCAGTGATATGAAATTGTTGACTGGTTGAGCTTGAGAAATAATATGTGATGATAAAAGTTGAGTAATTGATGTTAGAGTAATGGAATTGGAATTGAATTTGAGATGATGATATAATTGTCACGTGGAAAGTAGTGGTACGACTAGATGGTTAGAGACTAGTTCTGTGGTGTCATGGCCGGTTTGGTTGGTTGATGGGGATGTTGATCCCGGATTTGTGATATTGGGATGTTGATCCCAGATTTGTGATATTGGGATGTTGATCCCGGATTGTGATTTGGCCTGGCATCCAGAATTAGTTAATAACCAGGTACAACCCTAGCTTGTCCAGTGACGGGGCCCGGAAGATAAAACTGGTAATAAAAATAATTAAGCATTCTTTTGGTCTTGGCTCAGTCTTGTTTGAAATGTGCTTTTGCTTTGGTGGGCTGTGATGTGATATGTTCATTTGCATGATGTCTCATGATCATACCTTGGGAGGTTACAGTCCTCAGTTTAGTCAGTTGACCGTGGACGGCATAGGTTGCCGGTTCACGGGTGTTAATTATTGTCGTTGGTTGTGAGTAGTCCATTGTTGTTGGCATCGGTTGCCAGTTGTCCTTTGTTTGTTCGCTTCTTTTGATAATTGCTGGATGAGTATCACTTGTCGTTTTAGATCGGGTATTGAGTATTGTTGTTGTTGTGGTTACAAGTTGTTGTGGTGTCTGCTGTTGCCGTGTTGTGTTATGATTCCACCCGGGGACCGGTTTGTGATGTTGATTGGGTAAGGTCCGTGCTGGTTGCCGTCTACCCGGTGAGCGAGGCTCACGTGATTTGAGTTTGTTTTGGTACCGGGTTAGATGATCGGCAAGCGCAGTATCGGTATGATACCATACGATGAGGAACCTCTGTTGAGTATAGTCTGTCAGGACTAGAGTATGTATTATATAGTCTGTTGAGACTGGGTCGGATACCCAATACGTAGTCGAGTTGAAGTGTCCTGGTCGGGCACTAGTGTATGGTACAGTCAGTATTAGATGGTCAGTGCATTGCATAGTCGATGGGCTGGACATTTGCATGGTCCGCATTGTTCTTTGTGTCTGTATTTGATCATTATTTTGTTCACTACTTGTATGCCGTATTGATGTGCTCTACTGTTAAGTATATGCTATGATGTTCATCGTGGGTTATGTGTCGGTGAGATTATGGAGAATCTCACTCCTCACCTGCCCCATCGGCAGGCTACATTGTTCTTTGTGCAGGTATGCATCATGGCAGGCTGCGACATCTCCTCTGACGGATCTGGATCCATAGTTGCATCGAGTCGATTCATACTATTGCTGTAATTATTAAAATTGCTTCCGATGTGCTTTTGATACCTTGTACCCGAGGTCGGGTGATTGATATTATCTTTGGGCCGTTGGGCCGGATTATTCTGTTGCATTTACTGTTTGTGCCACGTGTCGGCACTATTGTTTGGTAATTACTGTTTGTTGGGTAAATAGTAGTCGGGGTGTTTCAATGTAGAAGAATTTCAAAAGTTTGTATTTAATGTTAGGAATTCTAAAAGACATTGTCTAAAAAAATCAAGGGAGACATAGTCTTTATACCATGGAACTCTAATAATTTTTAAAACTCCAAGAGACATAATCTTAATACCATAAAATTCTAAAGGTTTGTATTTAATTTAGGAATGGAATGTTAAAAATTTTCATAAAATATTTATTAAATAATAAAGAAAGCATTATTATATTGATATCGATTGAGAAAATACCATGTGTACAAATTACCACGTGGCACAATATTTTCTCATTACGTAAAGGAACAGGTCTTTATATACATATATATATGTGTCTGTGTGTATATGTATATGTATATGTTTCTCATAAAAAAAATGTATATGTATATGTATGTATATTTATACAAAAAAAATATATATGTATGTATTTATGTATATATGGTTCTCGAATTTAAATTTTAACATAGGTAGTTGCTCGTTACTTCAAACTGGGACTAATGCCTTTTTTGGTACCTGTATTGCTCTTGATCATCATAATTCATACCTGTGTTTTAATTTGGTCACGTTTCATTCCTCAATTAAGTCAGATTTGCCTAATTTGGTTATTTTGACCGTTTTACCCCTTAAATCAAAGACATATCAGTTTTTTTTCACCCAGATTTTTCACCTAATCGACCCGAAACCTGGTGGATACCTAAAGCCTAACCGAAATGTGACCCTAACTAGATAATTTTTTTCATTTTCTTTTTCTTTTCTTTTATTATTTTTTTCAAAAATTTTATTTTTAAAAATAGATATTTCTTTTCGTTCTAGTAATCTGCAATCTATTTTCTTTTCGACCCAAACACCTTTCCAACCGATAACCTAAAAATCTATTTTTAGAACTACAAAAAGATTGCAGATTACTAGAACGAAAAGAAATATCTATTTTTAGAATTAAAATTTTTGGATAAAAGAAAATAATAAAATAAAATAAAAAAAATAATAATAAACAAAACGTCCAGTTTGGGTTGGGTTTCGGTTAGGCTTTGGGTATCCACCGGGTTTCGGGTCGGTTAGGTGAAGAATCCTAGTGAAAAAAGCTAATACGTCATTGATTTCAGGGGTAAAACGGTCAAAATAACCAAAATAGGCTAATCAGGCTTAGTTGAGAGATGAAATGTGACCAAATTAAAACATCACTATTAATTGTGATAATCAAGAACAATACAAATACCAAAAAAGGCATTAGTTCTTTCAAGCTGAGGTTTAAGGTCTTTTTAAAGCCTAAGACTTAGGTTTTCGTAAGGTTGGAGTGGAAATTGATGCTTTGAATGCTGTTAATGATCTCCGTGCCAATGTTGTTCGTTATTACAGGAGTTCGGCTCTCCTTTATGTGGTAGAAGACCTCTTTAAGTCGAGCTTGGAAGATTAAGACGTCACATGTCTACTGAGAAGCAAACCAATCTGCGGATTGGCCAGCTCGAAATGCCTTTTTCTTATTAAAATCATAATTAGATCTTAAAGTTCAAGAGAAATACACCGCACCTTATACCCAATGCTGGTTGGTATGTACCAAAAGTTGTTGGCTTAACAAACAACCTATATATACATGTATTACAAGCTAAAAGCAAAATTTTGAAACCTCAACTTATAAGAAGAAAACTGGAATAATTAAATCTAATTTGCTGGAGGCATGGATGGCCTAATTATCCGCTCTGTGATTTTTCCCAAATAATTATTTTGCACGTTGTCTAGCTCTAGTTAAATTAATGTTAATAGATTTATAAAAAACTGCCGATCATGTGCCTTACAATTTTTCTAGACAAACAGGGTTATAGCATATAATCCAGTCTTAATTAATCAGTAATCAAAGACGTAGTAGTTCACTTTGGGGCCATCGTAGAGCCACTTTGTACAAATATTCTGTCCTTTCTCATCAATAATCAATCTCACATTATGCCTCTGCTCACTAGAAAATAATCCTGGGGATATGGTGAAGTTCATTTCGCAGCTTTGTAGAGCCGCATTCTGCGTCATTAGTTGCTCCAGGCACCATCCATAAAATCATGTTTTGTGTCTCTTTCTTATTTCAAAGAGAAGAGGCCTTGCAATATAGTACACTTAAATTACGCAATTTTGATCTCCTCCCAACAAATCCCTTGTCTGATGAGTCTCAAAAGTCAATAACTAATTACTATGCATAACCTCATTGAGTGACGACGATCCAGAGGAATTGAATCTAATAATTTGTTCGAAAAGAATCAAGTGTGAATCTTTGATTAGCATGTTAGAGATAAGTCAAAGAAATTAAAATCAAATAAATTTGGATTCGCGAGCTAATCGCACTCACCAGTGTTTCTCTGGGAGGGATTATTGGGATTCTCTGATGTAGATGTCATACAGGAAACATTAAACTTCTAGAGCTATGATGTTTAGTAAGACTGAAGAGGTAATAAGAGCCAACCAGCCATGCTCGTAATAGGTTAGTTTACCCAAGAATCCGATCCTTCACAGCTTATGGACATGCTTAATCATAAACTCTTCAACTCCCCAAAGGGGTACATTAATTCTTAAACGTAGTAGTTTCCATCTACTGACTAATAGGGTTGATAATAGGGTTGCTGACTTGCTGGGGGATAAAGGAGAAGCTTGCATCCAATTAAGCTTTCAATTGTAACCAGTGAAATTGGGATTTAAAAAAGAAAAACTGAAACAAAATATTTAATTTGCCCACTTTTAGGCATAGTAGTTTCTTTGTGGAAAGGAAAGGTCTTTTGCAATATAAAATCTTTCTTTACATAGATGGGTAATGCTAACGTTCTTGTTATATTTATACAACCATGTTGTTGTCCCGAGATTTATTATTTTTTTTTGATACTAACGATATTTTATTGATCAATATGTACAAGGCACCGAGATTTATTATTTTCCGAATACAAGTTATCGATTACTAGGAAATAATGAGAGATATGCTATAGTGGGATATTACCAAAGTATATATGTTTGTTTTTTTGTGGGTGAGTGATTTGGGAGACTCACCCACCATATCCAGGTGCGCAACCAAGGTAAAACCCGAATTAGTAGGGCAAAACTTTGGATACCTGATAGGAAACCAAAAAATACAAAAACAATTTCGTAAACCCAGTTTGAATTTACCCATTACCAAGCAGTTACAAGCATTCCTTTTGAATTCATGCTACATTTTCATAATATTAATCGCAGTCCTTTGCAGACCAAGTATACAGGGAGAATAAGGTGTACTCTATCATCCATAAAGCAGCATTAGATCCATCTTTACATTTTTTAATGATGTTGATGCGATGAAAAATGGTGGCTTTTGGGGAAGATTAGAAGTCAATGGCCTGAAGCAAAATTCTGTTGCTATTGGCTCAACTGGCATTGACTTGGTACAGAGTATAATTTTATTAAATCCAATGCGCCTTGGATTCTTGATTATGGCTACAGGGGAGGAAGAAGAAGGTTGAGGTATAATGGCATAAATATTGTACGATTCCTGAAAAAGTTTTATTCTCTGATTAGTTTGGTTAATTGCATTTCGTGCAGCATTAATAAGTGTTGTAGGATCTTTTTGGTGGAGTCTTGAGTATGCCTCTTTAGAGTCTGCTGCACTTTGCAAGTCGACTTGCCAACTTTCATATACCAGAATTTGCATTTGCATATGTTCCCCTCCTTGGCTTAGCTCTTCCCAAAATGAAAAAAATAAATAAATTCCATTTCCTTTTTTTGTTTGGACGGAAGATTCCCATTTCAGGTTGGCCTCGGTTGGCATACTAATGCATGTTATAATCACTTTAAGCAAACCCACACAGATTACAGTGCAACTTTCTCTATCAAAGCGTATATGAATACCATAGGGAAGAAAACAGGGGAGAGAAAGGGGCAAGACCCGGTCAGTTAGGCAGCTTGCCGCCCACAACGGCGGCGAGACGTTGTATGCATTAAGGCCAAAATAGCCGACAGACTCCCTCAATTTTTGCCTCATACAATTCTTCTCTTGTCTTTGTTTATATATGTATATATTTTTACTAAGGTAAAACTTCCTGTGGCTTGAGGCAAAAAGCCAAAAACTCTTTTGTCTATTCATGTTAAAATAAGGAAGCAATGTTTCATAGTCCAATATTCCCGCGATTATTCGAAGTACCAGGTTGTTGTTGTGCAACAATTACTCCTGCATTTGATATGTTTCTCCTACAGTATTGTAGAAGAGATGGTCTTGTGAATTACAATAAAAAAATGAGAAGTTTACTGCACTTTAGTTTTTTAAAAAATCCATCAAATGATTAGTTTTGACTTTCTAATTTTATATACAATTATATACGGCTGGCTAGGAAATGGGTACATTTGCGTACGATTGGCTGTGCTTTTGTAGGAATGCTCGTTTCCTTTGGATGTGTGGATGCCAGAGCCTAGTCATGAATAATGGTTGTTCTAGCAGCAGATTGTTTAAGGTATTGTTGTAATATGGGAGTACCAATCCATTATTTCAAAAAAGGTGTTATTCTTCTTGTTCTCCCTTGTTTTTGATTATACATTTTATTGGAATTGGATTTGACGTTTTCCCATGTAAATGTAATGCTATTCCTGCGTAACTCTTACATTCTTAGTTCAGGGACTTTTATAGGGGTCGAATCTTAGCTGACATTCTTTTCCATGTCGCCCTGGAATATTTAACCTTAAACAATGTAAAGTAAATTAATATTGCCGCTTTACACTATTTGTCCATTCTTTGGGCATATTTTATTTAATCAACCTAGGTCTGCTTTTTTAGAAGGTTTGTTTTTATCAGAGTATAACTGCTGGTTAATTAAGCATTTTCTTGCACTATGCTATAAATGATTGTAAATGAATAAAACCAGAATAAATTACTCTAACTTTTCCTTCTGGGCACAGTTGACTTTGAAGCAGGGGATTGATCTTTGACTTTCTAGAGGGATTAATCAAAATCATTTAAAAATTGGAAGGTAAAATGGATCTGGAATGTGTTTTGTGTAAGATTTGATTCTAAACATAGTACTACCTATCTTCTTTTTTTTTTTTTGGTCGAACAGGGTACAATTGGTGAGTTATTCTTTTTGCTACTTCACATGATGTGCAAGAATTCCCCAAGTACAACAAAGCAACACAAAAATTGGATCACTAGAAGTAGCAGTATCTCTCCAGACAGAGCCCTGTTTTTTTAGAGAAAAAGACAAATATAATTAACCGCCCCCCTCCTTCTGTCTGCGTCTATACAGCTTATGACAAAAGAACTAACAAAAATAAGGAGTTAATAATTAAATAGCAAAAAAATACTATATATATATATATATAGAGTTAAACAAGTGAGTAATTGCCATGATTATCTAAATCGTCATCAAACAAATGGAAAGAATCCGCCTTGATTTCAGCTTTGGATGGCTTAGTTTCCTCATCCTCGACTGCTTTGTTGTCATCATCAACACGAGCAAAACCACCCGTGAGCTGTTGAGCTCTGTGAGCTTCAAAGTCCCAATCAGTGTGAGCCAAAACCAATAACATGGTCACCACACAAGATCCCTGTGCAGCCAATAAACCAAGCCATAATCCCTCGAAATCATACCCTGCAAGGAATCCCAACCAAACTGCCACCGGCATCCCGACAAGGTAAAAACAACCCAAGTTTATGTTTGCCCCAACTTTAGGCCTGGCCGTGCCTCTTAGTACTCCACACCCTGTTGTCTGCGGGCAGTTCCCCAACTCGCATAGTCCTATAATAGGCAAAACTGTTGATGTCAAGGCGATGATGTCTTTGTCTCCCGTGAACATATTGGCCCATACTTTCCTCACTGTAACTGCGAAACTTAGAGCTGAAAAGCCCAGCATGAAGCTGCAAGAGAGGCCTGTTATTGCCGCCAGCTTTGCTTTCTTGGGCTGGTTAGCTCCTAATTCATTACCCACCCTTGTGGAGACACTGAAGCTCAGAGAAGAAGGGAATATGTAAATTAGCGAGGTTGTCTGAATCAAAATGCCCATGGAGGCAACGGTTGCTTTTGGGTTCAGTAGCAGCCCACATAAGAGGATCATGATCTCGTACCACCACCATTCAAGACACACTGAGATGCAGCTAGGAATGGCCAGATTCAGGAGAGATTTCCATTCCTTGAAGCAATCCATGGAAAAGCCTCCCCACGTCTGCTTATGAACACCCGATAAGAGGATATAAATGATCAAGGAACCTACAAGGTTAAAGTTAGTCCACACCCCACTTAGCGCGACACCTTTCATTCCTAAGTTGAGGTGCGTAACCAGGAGATAGTTGATGGGTATGTGTAAAAGAATAGCTAGAGTGGCGCAAAAGGTTAGAGGTAAGGTTATGGATTGAGTCCTAAGGTAGATTCTCAAAGGGTGTAAAATAGATTGAGCTAGGAGGTCAGGGAGTGAGTAGAGCAAATATGTATGCGCTTCTGTTGCTATGTCAGCATCTTGGCCGCAAAAGAGGAGAATGCTTTTCATGTTCAGCCACAGGAAGGATATGGGCAATGAAATAGAGACAAGCAAGAGTATCGTTCTTTGCAAAGTGATGCCAAGGAGGGTGTGTTTCTTGGCACCAAAAGCCTGACCACAAATGGGTTCCATTCCCATGGCAAGGCCGGAGAGGATGGAATAGCCTGTTATATTGGCAAAGCCAATGGCAAGCGACCCACCGGCCAAAGCAAGCTCCCCGAGGTGCCCGAGGAAGAGCATAGAGATCATTGAGCGAGAGTAGAGGAGGAGTCCTGTCAGTATCATGGGAAGAGCTATCTTGGCTATGGATATTGCTTCCTTGATGGCAAGAGACAGGTGGGTCTTGTGCGCTTTTGGAGTTGGGGTGGTGGTTTCAAGAAACAGGTGGTTGTGTTGCTGTTCTTGCAGTTTTGTTGATGATGGGCTTTTCAGGATTATTGGGGTGTGCACATTGGGCTCCGGGTCTTTGATAGAGAGCAGATAGGGGGGACAGTCTTCATCATCGCCTTGGCTGGTGGAGAGAAGAGTGTTTCTTAGTTGGCACATTATTATTTTTGAGGAATGATGCCTGTGTTGTTGTAGAGAGATGGGTGCAGAAAGAGAGAGGATGGGTTTGGGGGGATTTGTGTGTTTTGTTGAGGGGTTTGGGGGGTTTGAAGAGGAAAGGATTGAGGGCTTTTATAGGGGAATTCCTCACAGGTTCGGCCAGATTTTGGACTTTGTATTTGACACTTCCACAGTTTCCTACATGTTATCCCTTTTAGAACTACTTTGGTGTCTTATAGTGGCAGGCCAGCATTCACAGTGAACTCAGATTTGTGACATAATAATGATTATTTGCCTCCCTATTCATCTAACAGGATTTTCATATATAAAAACAACTCAGCATAATAAAACTCGACAATGGTTTTACATCTTAAACATATCAAGTTTTGGGTTTATAGTAATAAAAAAAAAAGTCAAATGTTTCTCAAAACGTTTTTGGCAAAGACCCCATAGAAGAGCTCAGTTGTGTGCTCAAATAAGGACAAATCCCTTCTTCGTTCCTTTGGTGTGCGACAAAATTTTGTTCTTGGAGAGTTACACATGGACCAAGATAGCAATAAACTCCAAAGCCCACTATGGGCCCATTACTGCTGTATTCTGTCCTGACAGCTTTTTCCCTTTTTTTTGGTCGAAAGCTTTTTCCCTTGTGGCACATTAACGAGGGAAGTTTTGCATAATACCCAAAGAGAGAAACCACAAGTTAAATTATATATAGCCAGACCTTGCCACCCCAAACCCATCTTTTTTCCACCAAAATTGTCATTTTCTGTAACTTGGACGGCTTATGATGGTGCCACTTAAGGTTATTAACACAGAGGTCATGCCCAGTCCAAGATAATGCCGTCGAGGGTTGGTCCCAATATATTCATCCAGCAGTACTAGAAGCAGCAAACTCTTTACTGATATATATTATTTCTCAAAACACGTGACATATATATATATATATTTCAAACTTTTATATATGTGTTTGCTTAATTCTTTTTGTCCACATTTCTTGAAAAATCTGTTCAGGATATGAGATATATTTTTTTGGGTATATAGGATATTACATATTTTGGTCAGTCTGCAGACGACTACTACTAAAATCCATGCCGGACAAACTTGAACCGTGAATTTAAATTAGCATTGACATCTTCAGGAGACCTAAAGAATCGTCAACCATTAACATGGTTTATAATGGGGTGGACAAAATTATATGCGAGATGAACTAATTAATTCCATTGATTTTCTAAAACAAAATTTTAATAGATCAAGTCAAATTGAAGACTTGAAGAAGCGCGTTCCATGCAGACAGAAGAGTTAAACCCCGGTGTGGTTTATGACGTACGTGCTCCTCGTTGATCAAATCACACTTAACTTTTTTTTTTCTTTTGCAAAAACAGGGACTTATTAAAGTAATGTAAACAACTCAGTTTCAGTCGAGATTATTGATGCAAATTCTTCATTACTTCAACATCAAGTGGGCCTACAAATCTCTGTTGCTAAAGAGACACACAATGCCAAATGAACGGCACGCATTGTGCCTCTTCGAAGCTTAATTTGGGTTTGTGAAGACGGCATGGTCATATTTACACACCAAAAGTGGGGTGGTCTTCCCCCTTCCAGAATAGCTTCGGACCACTTTCCATAATGGCATGAGCCCACTGTATAGTTCGGTCCCCATTGGAGCATATATTGACTCTAAAACAATGCACACGAACAGATTGATTAGATCAGTAGAGACTAGCCAGAGACAAGCCCCCTTTTGAGTTTTGGTCATAACATTAAAGCGTGTTCTGCCATATTCCACAAAGACCGTCTAAAATGGGCATGCTTAAATCCATTCACAATACTTTTAGTTGAGGTTGAAACATAATTAGTCCCCCCATTCATGATTTAACCTCCTTTAATTGAATTTTTTTGCCCACAGATACTACTACTTTGTAGTTTACTTGCTAGGTGGTGTAAACACACACCTTTCGGTTCTCTTTGCATGTAAATCATGTAACATATGTCGGGATTTGGGAAAATACCTTACTTCAGACAATCATATATCTGTGTGCCTCCAGCAAAAATAGATGGGGGGAGACAAAAACTAAAGTTTGGAAATAAGAATTCAAAAGCCGGTCGGAAGAAACAAAATAAAAGAAAATGACTGTGCAGGGCATGCATCCATCAATGGCGACAGACTACAACCC
Organism: Turnera subulata; assembly: GCA_028386065.3. Lineage (NCBI taxonomy): Eukaryota > Viridiplantae > Streptophyta > Magnoliopsida > Malpighiales > Passifloraceae > Turnera > Turnera subulata. The sequence continues at coordinate 21,917 of JAKUCV010004147.1, read as the reverse complement.
GTGTAGTAAACTTTTCTTTGAAGCAAGGTAGCTAAACGCTATATATATATAGGCAGCATCTATATATATATATATAGATGAAAACGAAACTCTACTTTTAGATACTAGAAGAACATCCCGGTCGCACTTAATTACATAAGCTTGTATAGGAACAACATTTTTCGATGTACCACATCAGTATAAATTATTTTTTATACAGAGACTACAAGTGAAATCCTGACTCGGCACCATCAATGCTCTTTAGAAACCATTGTATTTAAAAAGGGCATTGCTATCATACCCGAGGAAAGATCGCGGGTAATGTTACCCGAGATGATCTGGACAAATAAAATTACTGCACTTGGATTTGTGGGCCCGTTAAGAATAAAATATACTTTATATTAATGATGTTAAATTGCAAAATAGCACATGTCTTTTTATATTTTACATTCTTTGGCCCCATCCATTAATAGCCTATGGATAGGTCTTGTTTCACGTGCACTAGCCTCATCAGCCCCATTATTTAGCACAATGATCAAAGCTTACTAATTTTTTCAAAAATTAAAATCAAATATCTTTACCCTAATTTGTCTTGGTTGTGCTAGTTGAATATATGGTTTGACATGTGATAGAGCAGTTGAGATGTTTCCTAACAATATTTTACTGTATTTATTTTAAAAACAAACATTTTACTATAACTTATGTCGTATCATATTTTTGTAATCATAAAAAAAATTCTACTAGCTTTTTTATTCATTAAAAAATTATTAGTCTTCTTATAATCATTAAAATTTTATGAATCTTTCTACCACATTGATACATATCACGTTCAGTTACGATATAAAAAACTCTTATAATTAGCCAAAAAGATTTGCAATAAATTTAAATTTTGAGCTACAATATAGTCAAATAAAATTTTAAATTTTTTTAATGAAATAATTTTCATAAGTATTATATAAGAAATTTTAAAATGGTGTACAATAACATAACCATATACTTGGTTTTTTTGATACAAGCTTAAGCTATCTAAATCCCATAACCCACCCACACTCCAATATGAATCAGGTGACCTTGGTGAAACAAAAGACTTCATGTGAGGACACTACATTGGAGCTCGCCTTATTATTTGGTTTTGAAGTATTTAATTGGACATTTAATAAAAACTAGGCACACACCAGTAATAATGAAATTAATTGATAATTCTAATATAGTCTGTATTATTCCAATGCATGCGCCAGGTCTCCAACTGAAACTTTGTGTTTATATCAAATTAGGAAACTAAATTAGGGACGATGTGTGGCCAGCAATCATCATATTTCCAAGTGCATAAGTAAAATAATATTCTGACATGAATAATGTTGCCAAATAAAAAAAGCTTTTATGAACCATTAATTCCTCCCTTTTTTTTAGTTCTAAAATTACTAATTTTTGACATAAATGGCGTAAATAATACTATGTGTTAATTAAGTAAAATTATTAAATAAGATTTTATTCTCAAAAAAATTTGGCACATATAAATTTCTTAAAAGATTAATTTTTTTAGGAAAAAAAAATTATTTGGGAACTCCGAATTTGAATTCCGAGGTGTGGGTGCATTAATAGGGATGGCAACGGGTCAGGGTCCCCGCCCCCACCCCCGTTTCCGAATTCTTCCCTCGTTCCCCATTCGGGATAAAAATTGCCCCCATCCTCGTTCCCCACGAGGACCTCGTTTTCCCAATTTCTAATATAACAAATAATTAAACATTTATTTATTAGAATAAATTAAAGTCAATAAATAAACAAAATTAATTTTTTTGGCTTATAAAATAAAGACATTAATAACATATTAGTATCTTTAATGTTAATTGCATATTAGAATGTGAATATTACAATATTGCAACAATAAAGGTTGCCTTATGCTACTGTACCAACGTTAACAATTATATCCATTGTTATCAAACCCGGACAGGCTCGGCCGGTTGAACCGAGGTAACCGTGACCTGGATATAAATCCGAACTTTTTACCCTTCCGGGTTGTATCCTCTAAAAAACCGGCCGGGTCATGACGGATTTCCCGATTTTATTGACTCGTTTCCGGTTTTTTCTGGGTCAAAAGTCAAAGATTTCAAAAGAATATTTTGGTCAGACCATGATCAGACCTTTGGTTGGACTTTTATTAAAAATCTTATATATTTTTACTATTATTTCCAATACCAGTCAGACCCAGTTGGACCCCGGTTAGACCTCTAAAACCGTGACCTGGCCACTGAAACGGGTCAATGGTCGGGTCGGGTTTAATAACCTTGATTATATCTCAAGAATAATTTTTAATATGCAATGAGACAAAATGATTTAAAAATATATTTCAGCATTTTAGATATATATTAATCAATATATTCCTCAAGGATAACTTTGTATTTTTGTATATGTCGGGTCCCCATGGGTCAGGGGAACATTCCTCGTCCCTGTTATCAAATTTTCCACGGGGCCAAAATGTCCCCCACCCCTGTCCCTGCGGGGGCGAAATTGCCCCTATCCCCGTTCCCCATATGGGGATTTCCTGCGGGGTCCTGCTAATTTGCCTCTATTACCATTAGTAGGTGCATACTTTGGAGTTTGGAATGGAGTTCATATTGTGGGTAGGAGGTGCAATTTTGGTAAGTTTCTAAAGTCTTATGATAAGTAAGATTTATATGTATATTAAAATAAAAAGAAAAATTTCGAACTACATATAAAACTCATACTATAATCTAATCTCTTAAAACTTTAGACTAATAAAAAATTATACAAAATTCTAAAAAAAACCAAACTTACTTTTATTAATGAAGTTTATCATTTTTAAGAATCAATAGTTTCAAACATTTTTTGTTTGATTTAATATAGATATTAAGTTTAATTTTTGTAAATAGTGATTTTTATAGTTTTTTTTTATACTAATCGAAGATTTTATTCATGGAGAAACAAGGAATACAAAACGAAGGTCATTGAGGCAATGACACAATACAATCTGCTGGAGCCTCAACGGTAAAAGAAAACAAGGAAAATTACACTGGTAGTGGTGCAACAAAGACTAATGCAACAAGGACTGATTTTTATAGTTTAAGAAATAACTTGAATGTTAGAAAATAAAATGATAAATAATTCTACTTGATTATGACTTACCTGGTTATTACATAAACCTTTTAATCTTATCAAAAGAATTAGAATATATCATGATAAATTTCTAATTTTTAATATAAATATTATTGACATAGTATTAAGTACTTTTATGCAATATTACATAAAAAAATTAATATTTAATGAATTTGAGAAAATATTATTAAAATAAGTAACATTCAAATTTTATAAAGAAATGATATTATGTGTCAGTAAAATATATTTTGGTAAAATGGTTGAATTGGATACTATTTTTTCATATTTATGTTTGAAATTTTTATTATTTAATGGTTGGAAACAATAATATTTTATAATTTTGTAATATTTATTTTTCTTGTTTCAAAAATTTTGATGTACCAAAAGAATATTTTTGGATTTCACCACAGCTTATTACTCGCAAAATGTATCGGAGCGCATTCACAAAAGATTTGGCACTCACATGTTACCACTGGAGTGCAATTTTGGAAAGTTTGTGGGTAATTCTATAAATAAATGAGTTTTAAAAAATGTACAAGTAGCAGACAAAAAATTAAAGGCAGGCTTTTTATTGGTCCAACTAGGCATGGGTAAGTTTACCCAGCATTTTGCCCAGGGTAGGATAGAATTACCCATTTAAAAAACAAATTCATTACTTTGTTTCCCGCAGATTTTTTCCCCCAAAATCTTTTGGTTGGTATTGATAAAGGACACTACTGTTGCTATGCTTTCTTGTCTGCTTACCGCAGGGGCTGGAAATAAATCCAATGCCAAAAATGTACTAAGCACAAAAAAGAATTGAATACAACAAAAAACAAACCTTGATATATAGCTAGTTTGGTCATACGAAGCTTTTGCTTTGCTGTATAATTAACTCTTGTTTAAACCGCTGGTTTCACTCCAAGAGCCTCCTCATCTTATTCTTATCCGTTCTCCTTAAATCACGATAGAATAGATATGTTTCTAAATAACGATAAGCTTGATAGGATATTGAGTCATACTCATATCATATGCATATAACCTTTTAATTACATGCATGCATATGCAAAGAAATTAAGATCCTCTCGATGAGGATCCATATTCTATGAAGATCTCCTCGCAGTAAAGATTAAAGATTAAAGATTGGATATGATCTCAAGGATAAGTCAAAGAATGTGTGGATGTTATCTAGATATCTTCTCTAAGTTTCAGTCTATATGCTGTCAATGAAACTGCTGTGGATATAAAAACAAAGGGAGTACCTCTGTTTTTGTTTCCGCCAATAATTATATCCTCGAGCACTTAGAAGCATCCTAAAATTCCATTGCTGTTTTGTCCTTGACTCTAAAGTCCATTCTTTGATGTTTTGTTTGTTGTGTAGTTGTCATGTTCGTTAGATGCCATTCACATACGTCGTTTCCTAGCTTCACAGTTCTCAGGAATGAGTCAACAACAAGAGCAGTACTGTGACAGTGTGATACATAGGATTGTATATGGTTTGGTAATAACTAACTTTGTATAGTTTTGTCACACGTGATTTTCGTCCCCGTGTGTTCTGGCGTAAAGTTTGTGATACAGGGAGTGTACTACTACTAGGAACTGATATTGCCGACAGGATTTATTCTCTAACTTAATTGTAATAACATTTAAACTCTAGCATAGCACATCAAATCTATATTGTGATGCATCATAATTAATTACTACATGACAGCTGATTTAGGGAATAAAGGAAATATTGGTACCTGTACTCGCCCTCAATTTGGAATTTGGTACCTGTACTGAAAATCCATGATTTTTGGTACCTGTACTAAGCAAGATTCATGGTTTTTGGTACTTCCGGCGTCGGAAGCTAACCGGAGACACGTGTCGACATATGATATGCCCACGTAGATCGTGGGTCCCATTACACCCGGTTTGCCCGCCTCACACGGATCCGTCCGAAAATCCGACCCGTTCTTATTTGGAATGGGCATAACATCCCAAACACTCCCTACACAGTACCAACTACCAAACACTCCAAATTATAACCCTTGAAATTAGAAAACCCCCCAATTAAAATTAGAACCCCAAAACGAAATCGGCATGGAATAAACAGAATCCCTAAAATCACCACCCCCACCCCCACCCCCAAATCAATTGCCCCGAAATCAGAAACCCTTAAATTTGCCGACTAATTGTTGAAAGAAGAAGCCACCCCCTCGGAACCCGAAGTCACCGACAGAGGCAGCAAGGGGGAATCCACTAAGGCAGCCAGACTCGAAGAGGATGGGTTTGAGGTGAAGTGACCTTCTCGGGTGATTATTAGGTGGGTTTCTTTCATTTGCTCTCTGTTCCGTTCAACGACGGTGAAACAGCAATTGGAATGGCCTCTCAAAGTTCATCGTGTTCATCGGGTAGGCGGACCACGCCGTCGGCCGAAAGAGGCCGTGTCCGTGTGACTTCAATCGGCAAGCAAAAGCCCATATTTAACTACGATGGTCCTCCGATATTTTGCCATTGTGGGCGACTGACACCAATGTGGACTTCGTGGACAAATCCTCATCCAAGTATGAGATTCCACAAGTGTAACCGGTGTGGTTTCTTTAAATGGGTTGATGCACTGATTGTGGGTAGAGCTCGAGATGTGATAATTGATCTACGGGATGCTGAACAGAGCTTGTACGAAGCTAACCAAATTTTAAGTGAAGAAAATAGGAAGCTAGCTACTAGGGTGGAGGAAGTCGTCATTCAAATTAGCGAACTAGAGGCAACAATGAAGGGGAATGCTGCTTTACATGAGTCTGGAATGAAGGATGATAGGCAGGAAGGCTTGGTTCATCAGACCCGCAAAGTGACCAACAGTTGTATGATGCTTATCATTATAGTTTTGGTGGTTTTGCTGTTATTCATAATCCTTATGAAAGGATCCCGTATGTAATGCATTGTGAATGTTCGATCATTGTAGCATGTAATGTGATGTATTCTGTTTGTTTGCATGATTTTGATGGATATGTGAACATTGTTGGTGATGAATGAATGAATGGCAGTCTTAACCGTCCTGCTGGATACAATTTCTTGTTGGCTGCGATTTGCACATGTATATAATGCAAATGAAACTGCCCAAAAGAGACAGCAAGCGCACACAGATGTTTAGTTGGGGACAATACCAGCCGTGAGCTCAATAACAACCTTAAGACATCATCCATCACATTCAATAACAATGTCAAAAGACACCTTAATGCCAGCATCTCATTCTCCATAATGACTTGAAAACATAAGTCTAACTGAATGAGTACACCATCTTAAACAAAAAAAATAGACATTACAAGTCAAATTCCGATTGTGGACTGAAGGAGAAAGTTGACAAGTAATTGCAACAAGTCAAATTACAACGTTCAAAAGTACATGGCAAACAACAGGCAGGCATATTGGAACTATTGCGTGAATCGAATTCTTTTGCTGGTTTTCTTCTTCTCACATCCAGCATGGTCAGCAGCCCCGGCCAACAACTCCATCACCCTTTTGGTTTTTGGCATACCCACAGTGGTCGCCGTAGATGGTCCTTGCTGCAATGATTGACAACACAACATAACAGAACATCACAATTACGAATCTGACTCACAGTATAGGAGTTTGTGTGTCTGAGACTTTGTAGAACTCACAGTTTGGCTCCTAGTGGCATGTCGCCTAGGTGAGCGCCTTACAATGGTTGGGATAAAAGCACCTTGCTGCCTTGCAACTTGTTGATCAATGTTTCCAAATTTGTCATTGCCTTTTGGGGATGGATGTTCCTTAGTGGAACGCGTAGTAGGCTTCTTCATAGCATTTGCAGTTGCAGTAGTTGGAGCCACTCCTTTAGACCTACTTTGTCTCTGCGAGGCATTTCTTAGAGATGCTTCTGTAGGATTACATTGACTCTGCTGCGAGGCATTCCTTGGAGCTGCTTTTGTAGGCCTACTTTTTCTCTGCGAGGCATTTCTTGGAGATGCTTCTGTAGGATTACATTGACTCTGCTGCGAGGCATTCCTTGGAGCTGCTTTTGTAGGCCTACTTTGACTCTGCCGTGAGGCATTTCTTGGAGATGCTTCTGTAAGCTTACTTTGACTCTGTTGCGAGGCGTTCTTTGGAGCTGCTTTTGTATGCCTACTTTGGCTCTGCTGCGAGGCATTGGCACCTACAAAAGAATGGAAGTAAGTAAAAATGAAAACATAGATACCCACAGCAATGAGCAAATATCATCTTTTTACCTTGATTCCCATTAGCTGGAGCTGCTCTTGCTGGAAGTCTTTCCCTCTGCTGTGAGGCATTGGCACCTACAAATGGAGGAAATGTAAGCAAAACTGGGAATCACGGTTGCAAGAAAAAAAAATTGAATTCACCTTCGTTCACAGTAGTTTGTGCCTGTTGGGAAGCATTGACAGTGTGGTTAACAGTATTATTGCTTTCCATGTTGTTTTGATTGCTTGGAGTGCCATTCGTTTGGTTCATTTGCTGTCCAGAAATGAAAAATTAAAAAATGATACTGAGCAAAGTTATAATGAAGCATAGTTATAATTGGAATCTGTGATTTGCATGGGAAAGTACCTTTTCAATTCTGGACATTTTGGTCTTCTATGGTCACGAGCACGACATAGAGTGCAATGCATAATTCTCCCTTTGCGAGTCATTTTATTTCCTTTCATTACCTCCCAGGCATCTCCAATCCGCCTGGTTTGTGGTCTTCCAATCTGCTTCATAGCTGGAGGTGCTCGAAGAGGAGGTTTGCCTGACTCTTCCCAAAACTTACTTGATGGCACGACCTTGAAGGTAGTGCTGTAGGTATTTTTGTAAATGCCTTTCTGATACCAATGAGAAACATACTCTGCAACCTCCATTCTCCTAGTTCCGATGATGCACATGGCATGTGCATAAGGAATTCCAGAGAGATCCCACGCTCTACAAAGGCAACTATGAGCCTCCATTTTCACCACATATGTATCACCAATCTCATCAGTCACCTCCCATCCATCATCACCATTGAATAAAACCCTCATCCTCGACGCTGCATACCTATTATCTTGTATTTTTGCCCATATATTGCTACCAAACATATCAAGAGTTTCAGCATATACTTTCCTTCCAGCATTTCTGACCATAACCTGTGTCCTAATCTCCTCGAGCATAGACACAATGCACTTAAACCTAGCTTCTACTATCAACCCATTAAAGGTCTCGCATAGGTTGTTATCAATAATATCACTTTTACAAGTTGTTCGTTGGAAAGTCCTGCACCACTGGGAATTGTCCACTCTAAAAAAATCCTCCTTTGCTCCACCCTCAAACCCTGCAAGCCTCTCTAGCTCCCTTTTGTAATCAACAATAGTTGTTGCCTTGCATGTTCTCCAGAATTGGCGATGCAGACCTTCTCCGCGGTGTCTTTGCCTCCACTTTGCAAAGATGTGCCTGGCACAGCGTCTGTGCTCAGCGTTAGGCAAATGTTCTCTGATTGCAGCTGCTAACCCCTGCATTTCCAAATAGCAAACATTATAATTTAGGTACAATAATGTTTGTGGCCAAAATCATTACTCTACTTAAAAAATAAGGTTGAAATTGAAATGCTTACCTTCTGCTGGTCTGAAACAAAGGTGATGGCTCCACCATCACCATTTCTGATCCCCAAATCCCCCATTAGCCAAAGCAAGAACCAACACCAGTTATCATAGTTCTCTCTCAGAACTACCGCCCATGCAATCGGAAACATCTGATTGTTTCCATCTCGACCTATTGCTGCAAGCAATTGACCCTTGATTGACCCTTTCAAAAAACATCCATCGACCCCAATGATAGGCCTACAGTACTTGAAACCTTCCTTCATTGCATTGAAACACAGATACATACGCTTGAAAACACCACCATCTTCAGATTGAACCTCAATTGTACTTCCAGGATTAGTTTTCCTGAGTGTGGCAGCATAGTTTTCCAGCCCCTTGAACTCTTCAACAAAGTTCCCTTGAAATATCTTCCTGATCTGGGCCTTTGCAGCTTGGGCCTGGTTCGGTGTGACTTTTATTCCAAAGTCCTTTCTCCCACCTTCCACTATGTCCATAGGCTTCAGATCTATAGCACTTCTACCTCTTGTCTTCACAAAATGGTTGGCCAAGTACCTATAAGTCAATCTACTATTTGAGAAAGCAATTTGACAAGCTTCACTATGCTCGCTATCAAATGTCTTCACATGCCACCTTTCAGTTGCCCCATGGATAGAACAAACAATATTAAATGGACAACCTTCATGCTTGCATATAGCTCGACATCTCCTCTTGTCGTCGTAGATGAACCTTATATCTCTTTGTTCAGATATGGCAAGTTCACCCACAGCTTCCTTGAACTTTTGCTTACTCTCAAAGATCATAGAGGGTAAAACGAAGAAAGGCCTTTTAACAGGGTCATGCCTAGCAAATTTTCTTCGTTTCCTGCCCCCACAAGTTTCTTCCTCACCCCCACTCTCATGACTAAATGCACCATCTGAATCATAGTATACTTCCTTACCGACAGTGGCATTTACAGTTTCAACCTCCTCATTCTGGACATTTTCCCTTTCTTGCCCAAGCACACCGGTACTAGGGCCTGCGCCATTACTACCATTTATGTTCCTAGCTGTAGAAGAGCTGGCCCCAATAATATTCAGCCCACCAGTGGCGGGGCCCTCAACACCAGCAGTGGGCCCCTCAACACCTGCATTTATTCCCGCATCACCTACAGTAGGACCCGCAACATCTGTACCATCCATCATCCTCTGCCTACAATCCCTTTCTTTTTGCCTTGCTTCTTGTAATTCTCCTTCATCATTGTCAGATAGATAGGGGACTTCCATATAATAATTCATTTCCACTCCCTCATCATCCATCTCACATTCACTATCAAACTCATCATCAACGGCTCTTTTTCCCCTAACAGTGACTAGAACTTCAGCAACATCTTGCTCAGACCCATCTTCACAAGCAGCATCATCATCTCTATATTCTGCATCATCATTTCCCCCAACAGCTTCATCCCCCACAATACCATCCACATCAACTGCATTATCATCCCCTAATTCAACTACATAGTCATGAATTTCCTCTCTCTCTCTCCGGTAGCAGCAGTTCCTGATACTTCACCTTTCCCCTTATCCCCAATTTTTTGGCCCCACTCATTTATTCCCCTCTCAGCACAGGCCTCTTTCGGCCTCTTCAACAATAAGGGATGGATTCGATCTGACGGCTCCACAAACAGCTGAACCTCTTCAATTTCAAAGCATAAACACAGAAATGGTGAAAATTTGGTACTTGTCATGTCTACATCTTCTAAACTACCATCTGTTTGCTTGTACCAAATTGTTCCAACTTTTGGATACCCATAATCCTCACAAAGGTCAACTAGGGAGCTGAAATCAAGAGTGTCTACAAACTTCATCTCCAGTCGTGTTTCACCGCCTACATACAATCCACCAATAAGTCTACCCCCAACATGGAACTTCAAATGCACCTTATCCACACCCATTTCCAACCTAATATGAAAAGAAGCACATATTCAATGGAGCAACACATTTTCAAATAGTAATAATAAAAAATAATTCATTTTCAACTCCTAATCAAATGCAGCTCCCACCAAACATAAACAAGAATATTAATAGTTTTGCACAACTCCAGAACAATATTCAATTCAACCCAGACCCACGGAGAAGACACAAAATTCATGACAGTTGACTGAACCACACAATAGACTACCCAGAAATAGAGACAGAGAAACAGACCATTACCCCACCTCCTTCCACACCTCCTCAGGACTACCACATGCATGCATGAACAAGACAAAGTAAAAAAGCAACAGCAAAAAGCAAAAAAAAGGTACACACCTTAGATTCTCTACTGAGCTGACACCGAACACTCTCTGGACCACAAGCACTGAACACTTTAAAAAAAAAAGGCACACACTCCAACCACCCTTCAACTCTGCTTGCCTTCACATATTGAACAGAGCAACACCAACAGTAAACGGAACCAACAGTACAGGAGAGACAAAAAAAAAGCCACCTGATAACCACCGGCACCAGGGCGCACCGTCGGAAAAAGACACTTCACCCTGCATGCATCATCAAAACCCTTCTTCTTCGACTCCCCGTCGCTGCCATTGTGGGTTACTTCGGGTTTTATGGGTGGGTTCTGCAATTCCTGTCGAGGGCTTAGGTGGGGAGGTCTACGTTTTGGGGAGGTGTTCGATTCGGGAGGCTTCCAATTTGGGGTTTGCAATTTGGGGGTTTCGAATTGGGGAGGGTTCGATTTGGGGTTTCTAATTTTGGGGCTTTCGAATTGGGAGTTTTACATTTTTTTCCTAATTTGTTCTACTTGGGGTCTTTTTAATTTTGGGAATTATGGCAACCGGTTGGAAATAATTTGAGGTTTAATTAAATGGTGTTTGGTGTGTGTGGTATGTTTGTTTTGGGGTGTATGCCCATTCCAAATAAGAACGGGTCGGATTTTCGGACGGATCCGGGTGAGGCGGGCAAACTGGGTGTAATGGGACCCACGATCTACGTGGGCATATCATATGTCGACACGTGTCTCCGGTTAGCTTCCGACGCCGGAAGTACCAAAAATCATGAATCTTGCGTAGTACAGGTACCAAAAATCATGGATTTTCAGTACAGGTACCAAATTCCAAATTGAGGGCGAGTACAGGTACCAATATTTCCTTTATTCCGCTGATTTAGCTACAAAACTAGGACTTAATTGAAAGGAAGGAATAGCCTCACGCGCTTTTTAAAAAAGAGTCTGTAGGATGGGTTCAAACGTAGAGGGGAAGGGCAGCTCGGCCGTCGGTCATCGGAGGAAAGGATGGTTCAAAGGGAAAGCTACTTTTTTCTCTAAGTGGTCAAGGGATTATGTTAAAAGGGTTGAGGATAATCAGAGGGCGGTCAGTATCTATGTGGAAAACATTCCCTCAAAGTGGAGTGTAGTGGATATATTCCAGGAGATGTCTAGGGCAGGTGTTGTGCTGGACGTTTACATTCCTGGAAAACTAAACTAGATGGGTATTCGCTTTGGCTTCGTAAGATTCGAGTTCTATGGCAAGGCTGACGCTTTGGTGGATAGGATTAGAGGTTCGAAAGCGATCAATGGGATGCTGGTTGTGAGGGTAGCGAAAGGCAGAATGGGGTCATCATAGGGGAAGGAAAGTCATTCCCTGTCAAGTGGGAAGCCAGACGGCAAGTCTGTAAGGAGGAAGGAGGACATTGCGAGAGTTAAAGAGGGGATATCCTTTGCCCACGTAATGGGTGCTCGCCAACCGGTAAGCGAGGGCATCAAAAGGGGATGGATACTCAAGTTGCTCAGTTAAAGTTTCATCCGTCGGAGAAGGAATTAAAGAAGCTGAATGCTACTGCTTTCGGAATATTGAAGGCTGCAATTTCGGCTGATGACGTCTCAGCTGGCTTTAACTGTCTGTTTGATGATTCCATTGAAGTCAAAAGATTAGGGGGTGTGTACGTTCTCATAGTTTTTGCAAATAGGAGGCGATGAAAGTATGCCTTCAAAATGGAGGAGAGTGGTGCAATGAATTTTTTGATCAGTTGAAGGCGTAGGAAGCTGGAGACGGTGCAACTCATCGTGAATGTTGGTTGAATATCTATGGTACTCCTCCAGATGCATGGTGAGAGTCATTTTTTAGTCAAATTGCATCCGATTTGGTAGCTTCTTGGAACTTCTTAACAGTTTTGAGTCATCTAATAGTTTGGAGGCGGCAAGAGTGAGAATTCTAACAACTTATAAACAACCGATTTCCCGTATGTTTAACTTTAAGATTGGCCAAAAGTTCTATGAAGTTTCCGTTGTGGAGGCTCAACCGACCGCTGGGTAGGGGGAACTCGAGTGGTGAGTGTGGAATTAGGTGGAGGTGGGTCGAGTTTTGCAAGTTCCAGTTGTCAGGGCATGATGGTGGAGCGGTGGCGCGTAGCTCAAAGGGGTGATTCTCAAGAATCGCCTGATCCTTTTGGCATTAATGAGACGATTTGATACTTACAAAAAGGAAAGGCAGTCCAAGTTCTCGAAGCGTCGAAAGATTGTGTAGTTATTGGGCAGAGCAAGGTTGGTGGTTAGAAAAGGAAAGTAAAAGGGAGTGATGTTTGTCTTACTGGTGAAACGTGGGGTAGAGCACGCAGCCCAAAAAAGATTGCGACTGCCATCAATTTATCTAGTGATAAGTCAATGAGCGTATCAGGTCAAGATTCTATTAAGAGAGGGGTAGAGAACAATGGGCTTGCTTTGGTAGAAGATGGGCCTCGTTGTAGTGGGCTTGTTAACTCAGGGGACAATGTAGAGGTGGATGTGGGGGGCCTGGTTTCGACGGCTGTGGAAAATACAATTGGGTGCGTTGGGGGGCTCTTAAATGAGAGGGTCTCGGGCTTGAATGGAGATGAGCCAAAAGAAGGAGAGAGGAGTGTGACAGAATCGGGCTCTAGTTTTAATACCCCAGGTACACCCAGGTACCTAGAGGGACACTCATATGATGATAGTCGGGAGTTACTTGTCCTTCGGGGACATTCATGTTAGTTGGATCGTGTACTCGGTATCTTGTGGGTGATACTCACATTTCATGTGTACATGATATTATGGGTCTTCGCTCGGTTTAATGTGCTGGTGTCGGATTAGGACAATGATGCACTTTGGCTTGGTCTAGTGTACACAAATGGGTTCGTAGTGACCCGATGGTACGGATGGCCTACGTAGGGGTACCGAATGCTCAACTTATTTAATCGGTTGATAAGTGATGGATTATGTTAGGAATGTATTAATTAGGTGAAATTAGTGCATTGGAGGCACAATTGCCCAAGGGAGATATCCATTGGCTCGAGTTGGCACTAAATGGTGCACAACGGGGGCACCGGGGTGCCCGTCGGTGCACAATTAGGCTCGATGGTGCCCGAGTGTGTGATTGGCCAAACCGACCAATTAGAGTGAGACATGTGGCTCGGGAATAAGCTGCTGGAGGTCTCTGGTGTGTAAGCTAGTAGGTCGGGTGTCACGAGCCAAATGGTCGGAAATAAGCACGAGGTGGCGTTTTGGTGCATGGCACGTAAAGAGGAAGAGGTGGCAAGTGGGTGGTAACTCACCTACTTGGGCAGGTCTTAAGAGGTGAAGCAACCACCTCTCCCTCACTCTTATCTGCCAATTTTCGTGGTTAAGGGCTAGAGAGAAAAGAGAGTGGAGAAAGAGAGGAAAAGAGGAGGTGAGGAGAGGAGAGGCTTGGGTGGTTCTGCTCTCGGGTAGAATGACATTTCCCCACTAAAATAGTGATTGTGGCCAAACCAGAGGTTCAAATTGAGTGAAACTAAAGCCAAATGTTAGCTAACATCTATAGCTCTCATATGGCACCAAGTTTGGGGATTTTGGAGCTAAACTGAGAGAGTTGTGTACTCTCAAATTGGACTGTTCTACAGATGTCCCGTAGTAGTACTTTTGCTTGGACCAGTGTTGGTATTGAAGGCACATCTGAGGCTACAGACCTCAGATTGGGGTGTTATTTGATGCTCTGAAAAAGCTGAGACGTAGGGCTACAACTTGTATGTTGAGGCCTGAAGCTGGGTCTGCCTTTAAGGGCTCTGTATTTCGGGTTGAATTTCCTACTTGTGTAGGGCAGCTTCTACCCAAATTGGGAAAGATAAGTGTTGTGGCTTTGAGTTGTGGTTTACAAGCTATACTTGCTGTGATTAGATTATAATGTGTATTTACATGTGTGTAACAGGGCTCTATGATCCCAGGATGCCCAAGGGCTCCAAAGGGAAGGAATGATTGGCAATCTTGTGCCAAAGTGCTAGGTAAGTAGATGATGCATACTTGTGATAGTTGCTATTGTGTGCTTACTGGGAAGATGGCCCGATTGCTTGGTTGGCTTGGTGTTGGCACCTATGGTGCATGTTTTATTGGTTATTGGCTTGCTGGTTGTGCCCAAGGGGCCATGCATTGCACTTGTATACATTTTCGTTGATGTGGATCGTTGGCCAATGGATCATGAGGGTAGTGCAAGCGAGGCTTGTACGTACCATGAGATGCTGGGAACTTGTGTTGTGCGCCAAAAGATATTGGCACTGGGTGCCTTGTACTGGTTGTTGTACCTTGCGGAGGATTATACCCGTTTGGTCTTGTTGACAGGTGGTCATTGCGGTGTGGGATCCGCTTGGCCAAAGGGGTGGTGCTACGAAGGGCACTGTGTGTGCCTCGGTAGCAAGCCATATGCACATTATGGGCTATTCAGTTATGCCTCGTACGTGGGACTGTGGGATATGATTGTGCATGTATGCAAGGCTGCCAGGGTATGCAAGTAGACCCAGAGTACATCACTTGGCTTACCCGTGGGCCTGATCACAGAGGACCGGATACCTTTCTGATTGGATGCATGTTTGTTGAGCATTGCATGCCTTGAGTGGTTATTGCTTGTGTGCACATTTACTTACTGAGTTTTATACTCACCCCTCCTTCTCCCCTTGTCTTGCAGGTGCGAGAATGAGTGTACGGGCAGTAGGTCGATGGGTATAGCCGGGATGGTCATTTAATTGGTTGTTAAATTGTAATTATTTGCTAAAAAGGTTATAACTTAGAATATAAGGGTAGTGCCCCTGGTAGCAAGAATTTTATCACACTAGTGGTTATGGCTTAATAAATGAGTTTATATAAATAGTATTTTCCGTTGCCTTTGCGAATGTTGTTCTGCTTCCGTTTACGCTGCGCTCGTGTTTTGGTTAGCAACCTGCTAGGCAAAGGCGATTAGCTTCTACGTGTTTGAGTATAGGCCTGGGGGTGCCTTGTGGCACGATATGAGTGCACACGGTGCCTGGCCGGTCATGCTTAGACGGGGGCGTGACACTAGTGATGGGCCTAAGAGTAGTGAGGTTGGGGCTTCTAATAGTTCAAACCAAAATGTTGAGGTGGCTGATTTTTGTAATAAAGGGGTTCAAAATCACTATGAAGGTGTAAAAGCTGTCTCTTTAGGCATTGGAGAGTCATTTTAAGGCTTTTCTGGAAAAGTCAGGTTACAAGAGAGTTAGGCAAAATGAGAGAGTAAGAAAGATAAAAAAAGATTCTCCCTCGAGGTGCTACCAAATCACTTTCTATGGGAAATAGTTCACTTAATGATAAGGAAATAGAGACGGGAATAAGGGTGCTAAAGCTGCTAAATAATCCATTTCCTTCAAGTCCATGGAGGTGAGTGAAACCTTGGCAGTTGAAGGCAAGCTAGGCCTGAGGATTGAGGGTGAAACCGGTGCTTTAGAGAAAGATATGGAGAAGTTGATAGAGAAGGAGGGAGCCGATTGGGTGGCGTCGCGTGCTTCTCTGTAACTGGGTTGCAGTATACGGTTAGTGCCAGTGTTCCTATCTTTTATTTATGTTTAGTATGTTAGCTTGGAATTGTAGGGGCATAGAGTTGAGTCAAAAATGTAAGAGAATTAAAGATTTGATGAGAGAGGTGGAAGCAAAAATTGTCTTGTTATGCGAGACGAAGTGTCCAGGTTGGCAACATGGTGTGTACGCTAGACTTTGGGGGGAGGATTATTTGATTTTGTTGAGGTACCCACTGAAGGGAGCTCGGGTAGTATCACGGGCTACTTCAATTGTTATAGTAGACGGGCGGGTAGGGGTTGGGTCATGGTTGAAGAAGTGGTGTCGGGTAATATTAGTATTAGAGTATATGGGGTTTATGGCCCAAAGGATGTGGACGACCGAATAAGGGTGTGGTTAGAGATCCTTACCAACATTAGATCTTCTAATGTACCGTGGGTAGTTATTGGGGATTTCAACGAGATATTGGAGGCAAGGGAGAGGTTAAGTGGGAGAATTTGTTTTAGGGGGCAAGGGCTTTTGGTGAGTTTATTGCTGAAAGTGAGCTATGTGAAGTGAAGCTTCAATGGAGATTCTATACGTGGGGTAATAGTAGGGCGGCGAGTAAGATAGATTGAGCCTTTTTTTACCCCTTATGGTTTGGATTGTTTCCATCTATCAAGTTATAGGCTGAACCAAAGGGAGGCTCGGACCACTTTCCTATTGTTCTCGCCCAAGAGTAGCTGAACTGGGGCTTTAGGCCCTTCAAATTTTTAAATTGTTGGTTGGAGCATAGAGATTTTGACTCTGCCTTGAAGGGTATGTGTGAGAACGCATGTAGATTGTATCCAGGAAAGTCTAAATTTTTAAAGAAGCAGGATTTTTTGAAGCAGGCTTTGAAAGAGTGGAATAACAGGATTTTTGGCAACATTGAGGAGGATATTAAGGTGCTGGAATCTAGGATAGATAGGTTGGACAGAATTACAAAGTAGAGAATTTTAGAGGATGAGGAAAGAAGAAGTCTGGGTAGGCTGAAAGAGGACCTTTTTTCTCGAAAAAAGCAGCAAGAAAATCTCTGCAAACAAAAATCCAGGATTACTTGGCTGCAGGAAGGAGGCAAAAACACGAGATTTTTCCATATGAATGCTTGCAATAGGGGTAGAAGGAATCATATCAGGCATATTAAGGTTGGTGGTAATATTCTGCGTGAACCAAGGGAAGGGAAGAAGGTTGCTTCGGCTTACTTTGCTAAAATTTTTCAACCTACGCCTAAGGCTAGGCTCAAATGGGGGGATATTCTAGTTAGCAAATTATCAGGTGATGAGGCTAATTTTTTGGAAACAGCCGTAGAGGAGGAGGAAATTAAAAAGGCTATTTGGGACTCTGAGGGTAGTAAGGCACCAGGCCCTGATGGGTTTAATTTCAATTTTATTAAAAGGACCTGGGAACTCCTTAAAGAAGACCCAGTGGATCTGATTAATAATTTTTGTCGATGTGGGAGCCTGTCAAAGGGAGTGAACAAGGGCTTTATTTTTCTGATTCCAAAAAAGGAAGATGTTGTGTCCTTTGAGGATACGTCTCATTCATGGCATCTACAAAATTATTGCCAAAGTTCTGTCTAGAAGAATGAAGATGGTGATGACGAAGGTGATTGGTGCCAACCAACATGCATTTATAGAAGGTAGACAACTTTTAGATTGCGTGTTATCAGCCTCCGAGGTGGTTCATCAATTGAAGAGTGCCAAGATAAAAGCTGTGATGTGGAAAATAGATTTTAGAAAGACCTACAATTCTGTTTCGTGGGAATTCTTAATGGATTTATGGGAGGCAATAAGGTTTGGAGCCAAGTGGAGAAGGTGGATATGGGGGTGTGTCAGTTTTCCAAAGATGGAAGTGTTAGTGTAATATGCCCAAAAGCCAATCATGGATGATTATTTGTTGTCATGTATACACGTTAAGGTTATTCCAATAAGTATCGTTTATGAGATAAATGCTTGCACATACTTATAACCCTAGAATATTTCATATTCTTAAATGTCCCTAGTCGATTATTATTACGGATGGGTTGTAATAATAAATTAAGACTAGCGTATGTTGAGAATTGCATATGTGATATGAATTCTACATACGGGTACAAGTTGGAGAACTTGTGGACTGGACCGACCCACATAAGAACCCTACATGGAACGTTATATGTATGTCATTAGTGGTTCTTATAGATGTAATTGTCCTCCGACCTGAGATCGTCAAGGTATCCAACATATGAATCATGTACTTTGATATTATTCCTAGTCATCCGTAACTGGGTGGACATAAGGGTAATCATTGGGTATATGCCGAGTATGTAGTGGGTTTTGATTGATCAAGAGGGGATTCGTCCGACCCATATAACGGGTATATTATCGTATGGTTTCTTGATAGAGTTGAACTGTTAAATGCATGGCCATGCTCGGATTAGGTGATATGGTGATATCACGGGTATCCGTTTTATACAGTTAACTCGGGGATCAAGAAACCGAGATTAAACATATACGAGATTGACATATTCCATGTCTCGGTTCAATCTTGATAATAGGACGATAGGACGATGACATGTTCCGAGGCATAGAGAATCAGTACTGATCTTGTCGTTCGGGTAGCAATGATGTGTTGCTAGACGCCGCTCTTTGCTTATACTTGTAAAATGAGAATTTTACAACTATTGTCGGACGTTACAAGTGCCTACAGGGTCACACACATAGAACCGTTGATTCGAGCAGGTGGTTGAACCGTGGTTCGACCATGGTTGGACCGGGTGTGGTTGGACCGTGGTTGGACCAGGGTCGTTTTGGCTCACTAATTACCAGAATTATTGGGTCAAACTTAGTGCTTTGGGAGTGTGTTGTCTGCTTATGGCTAATAGTGGACATGATAATGAAGTGTCATTATCATGGGCCATTAGTGTTGGCCATTTACTTATGCAGTAATTGAGGAGTTAGTGTTGCTAAGTGATCTGATCATTTTTGCTACTCCCTCCCCTCTCTTTGCACGTTTTTGACAGCACCAAAATACCTCCTCTTCTGTTCTTCTTCCTTGTGAAAGATAGAAGAAAACCACACACACAAAAGGCACCCGGTTTTCTTGTTGCTAGCACATCAGTCCTGGGAGCTCGAGGCTTGAATCGTGTGACGATTCTAAGCCAATCACGGTTCGTGTGGATACCGTAGAGGAGCCAGGCCGTTGTCTTGCTCTAGCTGATTCCATCCAGCAATTAGGTGAAAGATCCTAATACTACAGGTATGTAAAATTGTTATTCGGTTTTGCATGCTTCACTTGGTTCTTGGTTAGTTTCCCTTGCTTCCGCTGTGTGTCATACTTATTATGAGTGTCATAATAGTCCTAGGGAAACTTACAATGATAGCGGAGCCTCTTGTGAAGCTCTAAACCAGATTTATGTGCATATGTTGATATGTTCATGCATATATAAATGATATGTTATATGTGATGTAGCATGATCATTATATGTTGATTTCAATTGTATATATGTGATATGTATGTTGTTGTTGGTTGTTTCAAAAGTGTTTTGACAACAAGGACTTGATTGATATGTGATATCAATCAGGAAGTCATTGGCAGTAAGTCAAAAGTATTCGACAAAACGAAAATCGATCGTCGGTTTTCGGGTTGGAACGATTGTCGTTCTAGCTTAGCAGGGGAGGACGTCGATGTTTATAAGGTGGACATCGATGTCCACATGAAGGTGTACCTTGGCCGAGACCATGGAACATCGATGTTTATGAGATGAACATCGATGTCCATAAGGGCTGGGCTTGGCAGAATCCCCAAAACATCGATGTTCTAGATTGAACATCGATGTCCAAGACCCCTCTGACAATGGTTTGAGATTCCAGAGACCAATGGACATCGATGTTCACCTTAGGACATCGATGTCCTTGTGTTCTAGAAGTCTCAAACATCGATGTTTAAAGGTTAGACATCGATGTTTAAAACTACTGCCAAGATTTTGGACTTTCGGAACTTGCCAACATCGATGTCCAAGAGTTGAACATCGATGTTCTTGAGTTCCAGAGGCCAATGAACTTTCGAAACCTTCCAACATCGATGTCCAAGAGTTGAACATCGATGTTCTCGAGCTCTGCCAAATAGTTTGGACTTCCAGAGCCTCAAGGACAACGATTTTCATGACACGACATCGATGTTCTTGAGTTCCAGATACCATTTGACATCGATGTTCATGTTAGGACATCGATGTCCTAGAATACCCACATCGATGTTGTGGGAACCAGTGGCTTTAACAGCGAATTAAGGGCATATTGAGGCCGAATTGGTGTCTGGCTTGAACAGCAAAGTTGTAGCTCTACTTCTTAGCATTCCAGAGACACCAAGTTTGCACAAATCCGAGCTCTACAGCTCTGGATATGGCCGAAATACTGAGTACTGCCAAAATCTTGAACTTTCAGAATCTCAACAACATCGATGTTTGAAAGTTCAACATCAATGCTATTGAGCTACTGCCAAATAGTTTGGAGTTTAAGAATCTCAACAACATCGATGTTTAAGAGTTGAACATCGATGTTATTGAGCTACTGCCAAAGAGTTGGGACAATTTGATTGTCACAACATCGATGTTCCAAATGGTAACATCGATGTTATCATGTATTTTGTTTTTCGAACTTACATGACATCAATGTATGATTTATCAAGAACAGGCATTAGATGTGTTGGAATTGTATATTGATGAAATATTAAGTTCTTAGTTGCCTTCCATGATAAGCACTCATCAAGCTTAAGATCAACAATTGGTAGTTCTCTGCCAAAGCAAGGTGCCATTGTTTATCCTAAGTAGGTGCGAGTGGATAATTGTAATATCTCGACTGCTTATTGTGGGTGTGGACTTAACTAGGTTATCTTAATAGGATTAAGGACCTAGGGGCAAGGGTTGAGAAATGTCTATAAGATAGACTTGGACAAGATGTTATTCACTCAATTATCCAAGAGTTGCATAGAGATGTAATTGACAAGAGTTGTCTACCTAAATAGCTATGATATAAGTTTATCAGCCAAAGCTGACTTATGTTGTAGTGAAATATGGATCTTGGCCTACTTATATAATTGTCTTGATTTATGTAGTAGGAGCACATTTAATAGAATTCCTTATTAAATAATTTATATGCATGACTATTATTTGTGTGAGTTGATCATTGTTGTAGAATTACCATAGCACAAAACACTAGCATTTATTATTGAGATTGGTCCTTGAGTAGGACAAGTTGAATAGGAATAGTTTCCTAGAGTGACATCACATTTTGAGGATAGTCTTCAAACAAGAAAAATTAGTATGTCCTTGAAGGGCCTGTTCTTAATGAATTGGCGCCTAATGCTTCTAGGGCAGAAGTAGATGCTTGCGAGAAGCATGTTGATGATGCATTGGATGTTGCATGCCTTATGCTAATTGCCATAGACTCTGAGCTTCAGAAGCAAGATGAGAACATGTGGGCGTTCGATATGATCGAACACCTGAAAATGCTCTGAGGA
>JAKUCV010004146.1:75151-89762 GCA_028386065.3 Turnera subulata | reverse complement strand
GCCTGCGGGGTTTCATCCCGTAGGATGAGTTGTTTCGTGTACAGACTTGGTGCATTCCAGACAGGCTGCAGCGTTTCCCTTGGACAGGCTTGGATCCATAGATTGCATGTGTCGCATACAGTGTTAGTGAGTTTAAGACTTCCGCTGTGCATATTGTTATTGTTGTTGGGCCATTGGGCCAGTTTCATTATTGTTGATGTTATCGATGTTGGGCCGTAGGGCCATACTGTTGTTTATTATTTTGGGCCGTTGGGCCGAGTTTGGGTTGTCCACACTGTATGCTTGGGCTTGATGGGCTGGGTTGTCACAGTTCCGGCCTGTGTTTGCTGTGTACGGTAAATACGGGTCGGGGCGCTTCAGTGATGGTTAGCCTGGGTTTAATTCATAGCAACGACTTCTCCTGAAGAACAATAGTTAATGTGGCAAATCAAAGTTAGAGGAACGCCTAGCAACATACCTTTTTCAACACATCCATGTATGTTAATCCATCTAGCACACACTTTCCAACCTTTTACCTCATAGACAAAATATATAGCATTAATATTTAAATAAATAATTGATAATATGTAAAATAACTTATAATTTTTTAAAAAATAAACAAATAAATTAAAATTTAGAATATTAGGTGGTATAATATCTCTTAGTTATTTTTGTTTTAATTTTTTTATTCATTTATAAATAATGTTATTATTTTGTTTCTTCACAAAGTAATGAATCAACCTTTTTCACCAAAAACAAAACAAAGAGTACGCATAGGTAGATTCATGATTTACTTCTTTTTTTTTCTACAAATATACTAAAGAAAAGACCTAACAGATAACTGAACTTGGTTTATTTAGACCTAGAAGAGTATCCCGTCGACATGAGACTAATCTCTCCTGGACTTCGATCGGTACCTATTATGGTGGACACCCTACCAGCATGCTCCATTCACATCACCAGGACTTGAATCCTGGTTGATGCTTAAGAGACCCGAGTCCTTCTCCACTTGGACAACACAAGTTGGTTAATAAAGAAACTCAGCTCAAACTAAAAGAGAATTTTGTTTAAATCTATTCTTCTTTGTTACATGATTTTGTATGGAGGAGATGTTTTTGGGTTCTCAAAACGTAAAAAAATTGTTAAAAAACCTAAAAGAGTTTTTTGTGTTCTCAAAATAAAAAGAAAAAGAAAAAATTTAAAAAAAAAAGTATTTTATGCTAACCTGTATAATAGGTCAACAGGTTAAACTTTGGAAAGTGTCTGTTAAGTGGATGACTAAGTATGGGTGTGTTGAAAAAGGTGTGTTAGAGGATGTGTTGCTAGCATTCCTCATCAGGGGCGGGGGGGCAACAGGGGCCATGGTCCCTCCTAAAATCTAATTTTTACTATTCATAGAATTACTATTCATAATTAATTAAATATAAATAAAATACTATTCACTAAAAATTAGGGGGGAAATAGGTTTGATGATAAAAATTTAGGAGTGAAAGAAAACACGGGTATAACAATACACGCAACGCAAGTGGGGCAAAAAAAAAATATTACTCTACTATTATTCCAATGAGTGGCTTGTAATATTCTGTTTGAAAACTAAATTAAACTATCCAAATGGTTTGAAGCTTTTTCTGCCCTGAAATGGTTCTGAAGCTTTCACAATCCACCAAACTTACACTATTACACAATCCACCAAGCTTACACAGCACAATACACTAGAGTCTACAAAGATCAAGATGTAGAATTCATGCCTTTAAGGTTTGCTCATGCTGTTGCTACTTGAAGAAAGAAATCATGTTATCAAAAAGGAAGACACGTCACTGCTAAATGATTGGTAAGTTCTTAATTCTTTCTTTTTGGTGCATAGTCCATAGGCTACAATCGATTATCCCAAAATTTATATCTTCATCTAAAATCTGTTAACAAAAAAACTATTTAAATTGGTTGGTTTCCTAAGATATTACGGTTTGTTGTTAGTTGAAACTTCCAAGCTTGAATTAAAGCTTAAATAAGAACTTGCCCACTAATTGTTTGATGTAATGCCACAAAGATCATTACTGACTCTTTTGGCTCATTTTTTATGACCAGGTGCTTGTGTATCAAGTTGGGAGACTGTCTCATGGTGCTTGTCCGCTTGAGGACTACTACAATTGGTACAATTGACTACTACTATATTTTCTTTTCCTCTCTAAATAATTTATTAAGTGTTGTTGGATTCTAATCCTGTTACGTTGACGTTAAAACGTCACTTCTTTTTGTTTTTGTGTTTCTCACTTGCTCATTTGTACTGTAAGATGAGAGATGCCTCACTGAAAATGCCTTGATAATGGTTTTGATGAAATTTGGTTAATCAAGACCAGTAGTTTAAATTTTCTTACCTGAGAGTTGATTACTTCCTTTTGTAGGTTGAAATGCCAAATGTAAAATTCGATGTTCAGGAAAGCTCACTAAACCCAATAAAATTCTCAAATTGGTACATGCTAAGTTTTATTTTTACCTGGACTGTTTGAGTTAATTTACAGTAATTTACCATTGATTTTAATCTTGGGTAATTAAAATTATGGTAAATCGAGCGTTGGATTCCGAGATCGAGCCGTGTCCCACGCTCGGGATTTTTCTGCGGATTTTACGGACCAAAGTTGGATTTTACGGGTCCAGGAATCTTCAGAAAAGACGGGTTTATCCTCGAGATTACGGACCAAAAATAAAGATAAGTGGGTACAACGGATATTTTCTGGTCTAATCAGTGCATAGTGCACATGCACAGTAAAGATGCTCTTTACTGTGAAACATGTGAAACCTTGTCTCCTCCTATTATGCTTGTGACACACCTTGTTATAATCTGCCTCACACCACCATCACAACCATAGCCTATTCCTTACCCAGTAAAAAAAAAAGAAAAAAAAAGAAAGAAAAAAAAACCCATCTCCTCTTCTTCTCCTCCTACCCGCGCCGACCTAGCCGCCACCACCACCCGAGACCGACGCCACCACACAGCACGCCACCCTTCCTCTTCTCCTTCTCCTTCCTTTCCCTCCGCCGTCGCGCCGCCAAGCAAGCTTCGCTGTTCTCCCCACGCGCAACGGTCAAACCGTGAGGACGCCACCTGCAACCGCCGCACGGGCCACCTGCTGCCGCGCCTCACTATTCGCCTTCAGCAGCCGCACCACACGCCTCGCGCTGCCATCTTGCTCGCGCCCTCCTCCACGCATCTCCGCCGCCTGCACTCCCGAGGTGAGCTCGGGGAAGAAGACGACCCAGATAGATGGGTCGCGGGTCGGGTTGACCCGAATTTTGGAGTTGGGTTTGGAGATCTGGGCGGGTTAGGTGTTTGGGCTGGGTGCTGGGCCTGCTGCGTGGGCTTGTACTTGGGCTCCAGCTTGGGGCTTGGGCTTGGTCCATGTAGTAGGCTGGACTTGCACTATTTGGCCTAGCCCGGAAATTAAAAAGAATAATAACAATAATAATAGCAGTAAATAAAATCTGGAAAAATATAAATGGAGTTAATTATGTTTCTGGAAAATGGAAGTTTTATAGTATACGGTAAATATATTTTTGGAAAAGTATAATTAATGGAAATAATTTTTGGAAAGGGTTTTATCAAAGTAATAAAATACCGGAATAATATCCGGGAGTTTATTTTGACACCTAGAAACATATGGTCAATGATGATGATAACGGGGTTATACCGGGACGATAGTGAACCAGTTTTATTTTCTTTTATAGTATAGCATCATTTGCATATATGTGCATCTTGTGTGAATATATGCTGTTGTTTGTTGTATAGGAGTTGATACTGCACAGTTGGTTGAGGATCCTGCTGTGGATTCCGAAGAGGAGTTCCATAACTGTATTGGCTAAGGTGAGGATGGATAAACTTGAATATATGCCTGTATACTCTGTTGGAAATACTTGTTGCTCGATTGAACTGCTGAGCTGTGCTGGTATTTTCTCTGGTTAATTGTTGATGACTTGAACTTGCTGGAATTATTTTGAGCTGAGATGCTGAACTGTTATCTGTTGATAAGAAAATTGAATTGAGATGATGAATTAATTGTCATGTGATAAGTAGTGGTACGACTGGGTTAGAGACTATTTTGTGGTGGCCATGACCTGGTTATTGTGATGGCATGTCTATGCCGGTTGTTATTGGGGTGTCGTCCCCTGGTCTTGGTTTCGGTTATTGGGATGTCTATCCCGGGTTTGTTTAGGTATGGCACCCAGAATAGGTTGATAACCGGGTACGACCCTAGCTTGTCAATGACGGGGCCCGGAAGATAAAACTTGGAAATTCTGAATATCTCTGGTCTTGATTGGTGATATTGTTGGTTGATGTCTGCTATACGTTTCCTTGAGTTTTTACAGTTGCCAGTATATTTTAGTTTATCCATGATTGTGCATTATTGTACCAGTGGGCACTTCGGACTCACCCCTCACCTGCGGGCTGTCATCCCGTAGGTTGGGTTTTTCGTAGTTCAGGTACGATGCTCGGACAGCTGCTGCACTCTCTCCACCTGAACCCGGATCCATTTCCGCTGCATATGCATATTATAAGTCTTCCGCAGTTGCTGTTTAATTATGAGTCTTCCGCTGCTGCTGTATAAATTTGTGTCTATGGTGATGCTTACTTGCTCCTTGCTCTGCTGCTGGTGATTGTATATATAATGTGAGCTGTGTGCTCTTGAATAAATACTCCCCACAGGGTAACGGATGCTGTATTGTTTATCTGATGTATAATTATGGATGTTGTACTGTTTTCCACGTGTCTACAGTGTGCGGTAAAGTATTTACTGTGCACGGTAAATACGGGTCGGGGCGCTTCAGTTTGGTAGCGGAGCAGGCATTAGGTCTTGTAGGGCAGTATGTCCTTGGGTGATACTATGACTGCTTGTTGTGCATAGTCTGTCGTGAGTCGATATAACATGCATGCATAATCATTCTCATATAGGTAAGACGATGGATCCGGCTGGAGAGGAACAGCATGCTGTGGAATACCCAGACGAAGATCAAGTATCGGTCGACCAACCGCTAGAAGCGGAGCTCGATCCTATAGCACCTTTAGAGGATATGAGGCAGACTCTGAACATGGTTATTCGGATCCTACAAAGGCAAGAGGCCAGGGATGCTCGGAAAGAAAACGAGGGGCCAGTTGAGGACCCAGTGTATACGAAGCTGATAAAGCTTGGGGTTGAGTATTTTGAGGGTGATGTTACAGTACAGGCTGCAGATGAGTGGCTCAGACAGTTCCACAGGGTGATGATGAAGCTTCGGTGCAGAGAGGACAAGTGGGCCGGGTATGCCACTGCGATGTTCAAGGGAGTTGCCGCCGACTGGTGGGAATCAGTTACCAGGGATATGCCGACACCGATTATTATGCCATGGGCTGAGTTTACAGAGATGTTTCGGAGGAAGTTTGTCACAGAGGCTTATCAGGATCAGCTGAAACGGGAGTTTCTAGGGTTACAGCAGGGACCGGAGGAGACAGTCAATGACTATAAGGTCAAGTTCACCCGTCTTTCCATCTATGCCAGAGAGTTTCTGCCGAACCAGGAGGCCAGATGCAAGCGTTTCTGGGACGGACTCCGACCAGGCATCCAGACAGTTATGGGGTGCAAAGTCTACGCGACGTATCAGGACATGCTATCAGATGCACTCAGGGCCGAGATAATCTGGCTGAACAACAAGAAGGAACAATAGGAGATCCGAAAGAGACATGCTGTATAGAGTTCTGGAGGACAGAACAAGAGGTTCCAGACGCAGTCTAACAGAACAGGGTTTGGTCAGAGCCGTTTTGTACCAGGAGGTCAGGGCCGCGGATGGAACAACAACAACCGAGGCAGTTCTTGGTCACAGTCTGGAGGAACAACATCCGGAGGCTCTCGCCCTCCGATTTCCACAGTGAGATCCTACGAGTGCAACGAGATGGGTCACTACCGATCAGCTTGTCCCAAGTTAGGAAGATCAGTAGGTGTAGCTCCGACGTAGACCGTACAGGCATCAGTAGCCAGTGTACCCAGTGGTTCTGGAGTTGGCCGAGGCCGAGAACGTGGAGCCGTTCCTGCCAGGACACAATCCGCCATAAATCAGAGTACCGCAGTGCCGAGAGCTTTTGTAATCATAGCTAAGGATGATCCAGAGAACGCTGATGTCATTGCAGGTATCTTTATAGCTTTTGATAGTATTGCATATACTTTGATAGACCCTGGTGCTACGCATTCTTTTATCGCACAAAGTTTTGCAATACGACATAACCGTACGGAAGAGAGCTTAACACATCCATTAAGAGTTAGGCTACCCGCAGGAATAGTGGTTGGGTTAACATATATATGCAGAAATGTTTCTCTTTTATACGGTGGTGAGGTTTTCATTGCCCAGTTGGTTGTCATGAATATGGGAGGTTTCGATATCATCCTAGGGATGGACTGGTTATCGAGACACAGTGCGATGGTTAACTGTCGAACCAAGGAAGTGTTGCTGACGTCTGATGATGGGAGACAAGTTTTGTTGACAGGTATTAATAGGGCTGCTGCTACATGTAACATCTCTGCTAATCAAGATGTCAGAAGGAAGCCGTGTGAACCAGATGCTCTGTTGACTCACATCACAGGCGAAGAGGAAGTTCAGACTCCAGTTTTGGAAAAGATAATAGTGGTGAAAGATTTTCCAGATGTTTTTCCAGATGATCTACCAGGATTGCCACCTGACAGAGAGGTTGAGTACACTATCGATCTAGTGCCAGGAGTGACACCCATTTCGATGGCACCATACCGAATGGCACCGACAGAACTCCAGGAATTGAAGAAACAGTTGGATGAATTGCTAGAGAAAGGTTACATCAGACCGAGTACATCACCGTGGGGATCACCAGTCTTGTTTGTTAAGAAGAAAAATGGTAGTTTACGCATGTGTGTAGATTATCGGCAGCTGAACAAGGTGACCATGAAGAACAAGTACCCGCTTCCCAGGATAGATGACCTTTTTTATCAGTTACAGGGAGCCACCATATTCTCCAAGATAGATCTTCGGTCTGGGTATCATCAGATCAAGGTTGCAGAGAAGGATATACCGAAGGCAGCTTTCCGCACCCGGTATGGACAATTTGAGTTCACAGTGGTTCCTTTTGGTCTGACCAATGCACCTGCAGTTTTCATGTGCTTGATGCACTTGGTCCTGAATGAGTTCTTGGATAAGTTCGTGGTAGTCTTCATTGACGACATTCTGATATACTCGAAGAACAGGGAAGAACACGAAGAACACCTGAGGATAGTACTACAGAGGTTACGAGAGAAGCAGTTATATGCGAAGTTCAGCAAGTGTGAGTTTTGGCTCGGAGAAGTTGCTTTCCTTGGACATGTTGTGTCTGGGGAAGGGATAAAAGTTGACCCTGCTAAAGTAAAAGCTGTTCTGGAGTGGGAGTCTCCTAAGACAGTATCCGAGGTTCGAAGTTTTCTTGGCCTTGCAGGATATTACTGGAGGTTCATCGAGGGATTTTCTTTGATAGCTAGTCCTATGACCAAGCTGTTGAGGAAAGATCAGACCTTTGTGTAGAGTGAAGCCTGCCAGCAGAGCTTTGAAGAGTTGAAAAAGAAGTTGACCACAGCGCCAGTTTTGACAGTACCTAAGCCAAGAGTGGAGTATGTGTTGTTTTGTGATGCTTCAGGTCTTGGTATGGGAGCAGTTCTGATTCAAGAAGGCCGAGTGATTGCTTATGCTTCGAGACAGTTAAGACCTCATGAGAAGAATTTTCCGACACATGATTTAGAGATGGCCGCAGTGATCCTTGCTTTAAAGATCTGGCAAAATTATCTATTCGGAGAGAGATGCCGGATTTTCACCGACCATAAGAGTCTCAAGTACATCATGACTCAGAAGGAGCTTAACCTACGACAAAGATGTTGGGTTGAGTTGCTGAATGATTATGATTGTACTAATGAGTATCACCCTGGAAAAGCTAATGTTGTTGCTGATGCTTTGAGCCGGAGACAACCAGAAGATGCTTCCACGACCTACTCGATATCCTCTCTTATCGAGTTGAGGAAGATGAGAGTTGACCTTTCAGTGGACGATACAGGAGCTTTGTTGACAGATGTGGAAGTCAAGTCTAACCTAAGAGGCTGGATTGTGGAGTTACAAGATGGGGATCCCGACCTGATCAAGCTGAAAGAAGCAGTCCGCAGTGGAAAAGAAGATAAGTTTCACATAGCAGAAGATAGTGCACTGATGCTGGGAAAGCGTCTATGTGTACCCAGTGTTGGTGACCTGCGTAGTCAGATTCTGAAAGAGGGACATATGACACCGTATGCTATGCATCCCGGAAGCACCAAGATGTATCAGAATTTGAAGAGCCATTTTTGGTGGCCCCATATGAAGAAGGATGTGGCAGAGTATGTTGCAAAGTGTATCACATGTCAGCAAGTAAAAGCAGAACACCAAGCACCAGCAGGGAAGATGAGATCGCTTACGGTACCAGAGTGGAAATGGGAGATGATCACTATGGATTTTGTTGTTGGGTTACCGTTGACTCAAAAACAGCATGATGCTATCTGGGTTATAGTTGATCGACTGACAAAATCGGCTCATTTCCTTCCCTTTCGGCAGACCGACACCATGGACAGATTAGCGAAGTTGTATGTTGCAGAGATTGTGAGGTTACATGGAATTCCTAAGTCCATCATTTCAGACAGAGATCTCAGGTTTACCTCGCGATTCTGGAAGAGTTTGCAAGCAGCTTTGGGAACTAAGTTGAGCTTCAGTACCGCTTTTCACCCTCAGACAGATGGGCAGTCAGAGAGGACTATACAGACTCTAGAAGATATGCTAAGGGCTTGTACTCTTAACTTCAGTGGCAGTTGGGATCAGTATTTGCCTTTGGCAGAGTTTGCTTACAACAACAGTTATCATTCCAGTATCGGGATGCCACCTTTTGAGGATTTATACGGAAGAAAGTGTCGAAGTCCAGTTTGTTGGGACGAAGAGGGGCTACGTTTGACCGTTGGACCGAACCTGGTGAAACAAACAGTGGATAAGATTCAGACAGTCAGACAGTGTATGAGAGCTGCACAGGACCGACAGAAAGTTATGCCGATAAGCATCGCCGAGAGTTGGAGTATACAGTTGGGGAAAAAGTCTTCCTTAGAGTTGCACCGTGGAAAGGAGTTATCAGATTCGGAAAAAAAGGGAAGCTGAGTCCTAGATACATTGGACCCTGGAAAGGGTTAGACCCTTAGCGTACAGATTGTCCCTACCAGAGGAGTTATCCCGTATACACGATGTATTCCATGTCTCTATGCTGAGGAGGTACAGATCAGACCTGAGTCACGTGGTTACCACCGCAGATGTAGCAGTGGCAGAAGTTCTTACGTATACAGAGGTACCAGAGCAGATTCTTGCCCGAGAGGACAGACAGCTACGGAACCGAGTCATTCCGATGGTAAAGGTTAAGTGGAGCAAGCACTCTGCGAACGAGTCTACGTGGGAAGTCGAGGAGCATATGCGTTCTCAGTATCCGCACCTGTTCCCAGCTTCGGAGTGAATTTCGGGGACGAAATTCTTTTTAAGGTGGGTAGACTGTAACAGCCCAGGTAAAAATTTTATTTTTACCGGGACTGTTTGAGTGAATTTACAATAATTTACCATTGATTTTAATCTTGGGTAATTAAAATTATGGTAAATCGAGCGTTGGATTCCGAGATCGAGCCGTGTCCCACGCTCGGGATTTTTCTGCGGATTTTACGGACCAAAGTTGGATTTTACGGGTCCAGGAATCTTCAGAAAAGACGGGTTTATCCTCGAGATTACAGACCAGAAATAAAGATAAATGGGTATAACGGATATTTTCTGGTCTAATCAGTGCATAGTGCACATGCACAGTAAAGATGCTCTTTACTGTGAAACATGTGAAACCTTGTCTCCTCCTATTATGCTTGTGACACACCTTGTTATAATCTACCTCACACCACCATCACAGCCATAGCCTATTCCTTATCCAGTAAAAAAAAGGAAAAAAAAAGAAAAAAAAAGAAAGAAAAAAAAACCCTATCTCCTCTTCTTCTCCTCCTACCCGCGCCGACCGAGCCGCCACCACCACCCGAGACCGACGCCACCACACAGCACGCCACCCTTCCTCTTCTCCTTCTCCTTCCTTTCCCTCCGTCATCGCGCCGCCAAGAAGCCGTCGCTGTTCTCCCCACGCACAACGGTCAAACCGTGAGGACGCCACCTGCAACCGCCGGACGGGCCACCTGCTGCCGCGCCTCGCTGTTCGCCTTCAGCAGCCGCACCACACGCCTCGCGCTGCCGTCTTGCTCGCTCCATCCTCCGTGCATCTCCGCCGCCTGCACTCCTTGTAAGTTTCCAGTTATCTTATATGACACTCATACACATGCAATTACGCAGCGGAAGCCCGGAAACTAACCTAGGAACCATGTGAAGTGAACAAACCGAACAACAAAATTTCGTACCTGAAACGGTTAGGATCTTTCACCTAACTGAAATGCACAAATCAGCAAGAGCAAGAAGAGTTTCCCGCCCCTCTACGGTATCCACACGAACCGTGACCGACTTGGTATCGTCACACGAATCAAGCCTCGAGCACTTCCGGACTTGATCTGATCTCAAAACCCATCCTAATCCCATTCAATTAGTGGAGCTTAATGGCCAACACCAATGGCCCATGAAAGTGACTCCTACTAATCATGCTTCCACCAACAAATGACCAGACACAAAATACTCACTAATGCACTAACTCAGGTC
Organism: Turnera subulata; assembly: GCA_028386065.3. Lineage (NCBI taxonomy): Eukaryota > Viridiplantae > Streptophyta > Magnoliopsida > Malpighiales > Passifloraceae > Turnera > Turnera subulata. The sequence goes on along the minus strand of JAKUCV010004146.1, from coordinate 79,034 downwards.
AATAATTCTGCTAACTATTGTCCCAAAACGACCTTGGTTCAACCATGGTCCAACCACACCCGGTCCAACCATGGTCCAACTACGGTTCAACCACCTGCTCGAATCAACGGTTCTATATGTGTGACCCTGTAGGCACTTGTCACGTCCGGCAATAATTGTAAAATCTCATTTTACAATTATAAGCAAAGAGCGGTGTCTAGCAACACATCATTGCCACCCGAACGACAAGATCAATTACTTATTCACTATGCCTCAGAACATGTCATCGTCCCTTCGTCCCATTATCAATATTAGACCGAGACATGGAAATGTCAATCTCGTATATGTCTAATCTTAGTTTCTTGATTCCCGAGTTAACTATATAAAACGGATACCCGTGATATCACCATATCACCTAATCTGAGCATGGCCATGCATTTAACAGTTCAACTCTATCAAGAAACCATACGATAATATACCCGTTATATGGGTCGGACGAATCCCCTCTTAATCAATCAAAACCCACTACATACTCGGCATATACCCAATGATTACGGAATACAGGTGGGTCAATGCCTACTGATCCTTATTATAGTTTCATGTACTAAGTATACAACCTATCCTTGATGATCTCAGGTCGGAGGACAATACATCTATAAGAGCACTAATGACATACATATAACGTTCCATGTAGCGTTCTTATGTGGGTCGGTCCAGTCCACAAGTTCTCCAACTTGTACCCGTATGTGGAATTCGTATCTCATACAATTCCCTACATAAGCTAGTCTTAATTTATTATTACAACCCATCCGTAATAATAACCGACTAGGGACATTTAAGAATACATCAAAGATATACACTAGGGTTATATATATGTGCAAGCAATTATCTCATAATCGTATATATTGGAATAACCTCAAATAGTGTATGTACATACATGACTACAATCATCCATAGATTGGCTTTTGGGCATATTACTAACAATCTCCCACTTGCACTAAAGCCAATCATACATGTATCTAATACCAATGGATGCGCAATGACCATCATGCTTCTGCTGCGTGAGCGGCTTAGTCAAGGGATCTGCTACATTGTTCTCAGAAGGAACTCTGCACAGCCTGACATCGCATCTCTCTATGATCTCTCGAATAAGATGGTAGCGTCGGAGAATGTGTTTGGATCTCTGGTGGTATCTAGGCTCTTGAGCCTGTGCGATTGTCCCATTATTGTCACAATAGAGCTCAATCGGACTCTCAATACTAGGAACCACCCCAAGTTCAGTTATGAACTTCTTAATCCAAACAGCCTCTTTCGCCGCATCTGAGGCAGCAATGTACTCAGCCTCGGTTGTAGAATCTGCAACTGTCTCTTGCTTAGAACTCTTCCAGCATACAGCGCCACCTCCAAGACAAAACACATATCCTGACTGCGATCTGAAATCATCCCTGTCAGTTTGGAAGCTAGCATCGGTGTAACCCTTTACAACGAGCTCATCAACGCTTCCGTAAACCAGGAACGCATCCTTAGTCCTTCTCAAGTACTTAAGGATGTTCTTAACCGCTATCAAGTGACTCTCACCGGGATCAGATTGGTACCTGCTCGTGACACTCAGAGCATAAGCGACATCCGGTTGAGTACATAGCATGGCGTACATGATAGATCCTATTGCCGAAGCATAAGGGATCTTACTCATCCGCTCTCTCTCCTTAGATGTACTAGGACATTGATTCTTTGAGAGAGAGACACCATGTGACATGGGCAAGAATCCCTTCTTGGAATTCTCCATGCTAAACCTCTTTAGCACCTTGTCAATATACGTACTCTGACTTAGCCCGAGAAGCCTTTTGGATCTATCTCTATAGATCTTTATGCCTAAAACATAGGCAACTTCTCCTAAGTCCTTCATTGAGAAATTCTTTCCTAACCAAGCCTTTACAGACTTTAGTGTCGGATTGTCATTCCCAATGAGCAGAATGTCGTCAACATATAACAACAAGAAAACAACCGTGCTCCCACTAACCTTCTTGTAAACACATGGTTCATCTTCATTTTTGATGAAACCAAACTCTTTGATTACATCATTAAAACGAAGATTCCAACTCCTTGAAGCTTGCTTAAGTCCATAAATGACCTTTGCAACTTGCATACCATGTTGGCATTCTTTGGATCGACAAAACCCTCAAGCTGTGTCATATACACATCCTCTAAAAGATTTCCGTTAAGGAAAGCGGTTTTGACATCCATTTGCCATATCTCATAGTCATGGTATGCGGCTATAGCTAACAAAATCTGGATGGATTTAACCATAGCAACTGGTGAGAAGGTTTCGTCATAGTCTATACCATGAACTTGTTTGAAACCTTTCGCAACCAATCGCCCTTTATAGGTAATCACATTACCATCCATGTCGGTCTTTTTCTTAAAGACCCACTTGCACCCTATGGGTTTTACCCCTTCGGGTGGATCAACCAAGGTCCATACCTTGTTTTGATACATGGATTCCATTTCCGAATTCATGGCTTCCAGCCACTTCTGGGAGTCTGGACCCGTACATACCATATACACAGCTTTAGAAGAGAGGTTTAGGCCGTGGAGACTACAGGGGTTGCTCCGACACACCGTGACAACCCTTCACGACCAGTAGATCAAGACCTGGACTCCAAGACCAGGACTCCAAGACCTGTTTGCTTCCGTTGCTAGGACTCCAAGTAGGTGTCCTAATTTATTTCATTCAGGAGATATATGTAAGTTTCCTAAGCTATATGATATTCATATAGTAAGCATAACAAGCAGCGGAAATACGGAAACTTAACCAAGAACCATGTGAAGCATGCAAAACCGAATAACAATTTTAACATACCTTATGTGGTTGAGGTCTTTCACTCAACTGAAGTATGGAATCAGCAAGAGCAAGACAACGGCCTGGCTCCTCTACGGTATCCACACGAACCGTGATCTTTCCGGAATCGTCACACGAAACCAAGAACGAGCACTCCCGGACTGATGTGCTAGCAGTAGTGAACCCGAAGCTATGTGCTTTGGGGTGTTTTGCTCTTCCTTCTTTCACAAAGAAGAAGAGGCTAAGGGATGTGTGTTTTTGGGGCTCTGAAACGTGGTGAAGGAGAGAGAGAGAGAGCAAGAAAAATCTGATCACTCACTTAACATAATCCCACTCAAAAGCATAAGGTTAATGGAGATAATGGTGGCCAACATATTGGCCCCTCTCTAGCACTAATCATGTCTTTACATAATTAGGTTTGCACTAACCTTATCAACACATCACACCACTAAGCATAGGTCAATAAATCAGATATTTATTGAACCAAAACCGACCCTGGTCCAACCACGGTCCAACCATACCGGGTCTAACCACGGTTCTACCAACTGCTCGAATCAACGGTTCTATGTGTGTGACCCTGTAGGCACTTGTAACGTCCGACAATAATTGTAAAATCTCATTTTACAATTATAAACAAAGAGCGGCGTTTAGCAACACATCATTGCTACCCGAACGACAAGATCAGTACTGATTCTCTATGCCTCGGAATATGTCATCGTCCCTTCGTCCCATTATCAAGATTAGACCGAGATATGGAAATGTCAATCTCGTATATGTCTAATCTTAGTTTCTTGATTCCCGAGTTAACTGTATAAAACGGATACCCGTGATATCACCATATCACCTAATCCGAGCATGGCCATGCATTTAACAGTTCAACTCTATCAAGAAACCATACGATAATATACCCGTTATATGGGTCGGACGAATCCCCTCTTAATCAATCAAAACCCACTACATACTCGGCATATACCCAATGATTACCCTTATGTCCACCCAGTTACGGATGACTAGGAATAATATCAAAGTACATGATTCATATGTTGGATACCTTGACGATCTCAG